>JAXUIC010000281.1:0-47719 GCA_035136125.1 Quercus rubra
ATTATGCTTTTAACTTCTTCATGGATACCCTTAAGCAATTTCACTTCTTGGGCTAACAACGGGGCCCAAATTTGTAAACTAGGTTGAATGCACTTTCTGCCATTTCTCCTTCCGTCTTAGATTACTGGTCATAGTGAAGTGCAAATAAATCAACTTAGTGTTAGATGTAACAAAAATAAATCCACATTCAGCTGTAAATGGAAAAAAATAATAAAAATAATCGCCTATGGTTCGCAATATTACGTTGTGAGCAGGAAGGTCAAGGTTCGGCAAGCCCACCAGGTGCAGTAGAATCAAAGAATTGTTTCCTCAAGCTAGCAACCTATTTTTATAACAATAAGTCAATACGAATTACACACACAATACACGCGAAAATATGTCACATAATTATAGTAATGTAAATGGCCCACTCTATATATGCTTTGAACTGAAACCCAAATTCTTTGTACTGGGCAAAGAAATATATATATATATATATATATATATATAACGTTACTAATTGTAGTACTTTCAAGAAATCTCCCCTTTCTGATATTAATTTAGAGGTTAATTAGCAGGATTGGGAATGAACCTAGCGTCCTAATTCTCTAAAAAAAATAAAATTAAAAATTAGTGGCTTTGAGCCTTTTATTTATTATTTTTTCCATTTTAATAAGTTATAGCAGTTGCCCCTAGATGATAGATCTTATTATACTAGCAGTACAGTTTTTGGCCATGGTGGTTGTACATGTAAATTGTAAGGTGTAAAGGCCAATATAGCATAGACAATGAATTACCTTATCTGTTAATTAAAGCTTGAGCTGATGCAAATACAAGCATGACTGTATTGGTCGGATTAATAGTTTTTTATTTTATTTTATAAGAGATTAATAGTTTGTTAGACTAGGCGCCAAAACGTTGGTATTATCTCTATAAGCATTGAATCTCTCATTAATGATTATCCAAGATAGAAATTCAATTATCGAAATCTCTCTAGAAGTTTCTCCAAGAATTTTTTTGTTTTGTTTTGTGTTCATTTCATTTGCAATTTTCTTGTACAATTGGTCATTAATCCGTGTGTATATTTATAAATATATATCGATAATTGATTCTGAGTGCTTTCAAGGCAATATGTTCTCCTTTTCCTTAGCAATTTTTGCTAGCTATGTTGCCATGAGAACCACACCAATTATACGCTTCTCTCTCTCTCTCTCTCTCGCTCGCGCGCGCGCGCGCGGGGGGGGGGGGGGTGATTAGAAACAATAGCCCCACCTATTGATAAGAAACGATAGGGCCACAGGTACTGTTGCTATGATTATTTGTTCTTTAGCAACCATTGCTGTGATGCCTTGAGGGCCATAAATGCAGGTCATTTGTCTTTGAAAAATATTGTTAATAAGTTAGCAGAGCCTTCTAGAAGATTAGCTTTTTACATATTCGTCAAAGCTATTATGTAACTTATAATCTTGCTAAACATATTATTCATGTCACAAGTTTATTAGCATGGATGGATAATGTCTCAACACACCTCACAAGTCACAACTGTAGTTTAGGCCGATCTCTCCTATCTTTCTTAATGAAGTTTTAGTTTTCCATAATATATATAAAGCCAAAACTTAGAGAAAATACAATTAGAACTCAAAATTGAAGTCTAATTTTATGTATGTCCCATCCAGCTTTCTTAATTTTGGTATAACTATTTACAACACCACAAAAATCAAGGACCAATTTAATTTTCTTAATTTTTTATGCTCAATGAGTTATTAATTGAGAAAACTATAGAATCAAAATTAATAAAGCTATACAAAAAAAAAAGGAAATGTTAACGGATGCCCTTAAAGCAATGGTTAACAATCCATTTAAAGAAAGTTTTTATGGAAAAAAAAAAAGAAAGAAAAGAAAAGCAATTAATGTTTTGACAACTTTTTTCATTTCTCATAAAAGTGGTGTCAAAACTTCCTTAAAATTAATTGTTAACCATTGTCCTAAAAGAACTTGTTAGCATGACCCCAAAAAAAAAAAAAAAGTCACTTGTTAAAAATAAATTGGAATGTGAAAAGTCTAAGCAATGAAAGGGTTACTTGGAATGTGTAATTTTGCAGGGGAGATGTATATCCATAATTGTGCTCATTATTACAACCTACTCTACAAGTAGAGAAAGTATACCATGTTTCGATAATACCAACTCAGCATCTGTTTTGGTATTTCCTATCCAATAAATAAGTGACACCTGTTTCAAAAAACCACATCAACTACTCCAATAAATTAATCACAATTTTCTATACTATTGGGAAGATAAATTAATCATTTATTGAAGTAGTCTGATGTAGTTTTTTGAAACAGGTGTCACTCATTTATTGAGTAGGAAATACCAAAACATATGCTGAGTTGGTATTACCGAAACATGGTATACTTTCTCCTACAAGCATCCTAAGGTTATGTGTGTGTGTGTGTGTGTGTGTGATTGCTTTACTATAAATGTTCTGATCTAAGAGAAATCAACTTAAGATCTATTTCTTTTATTTCACAATACATTGTTAGCATGAGTCTCCATCCAATTTCAAAAGGAAGCTATACTTCTATTGTTCTTCAAATATCAAAGGTTATTTGTGTTGTCTTCTTAACTTACTATAAGATTTCCTTCCTAAGAAGTAGTGATTACCCTATTTCTTTGTTATCAAGTTTTATGCTTATACTTTTAGTAATTATTTTAAGGGATTAAAATTTTATGGGAATCACGTTCTATATATATTTTGTTATGGATGGTTAGTATGTTACACATATCAATCAACTTTGAATAAATATGTATGTGTAGTATTCTTTCATTACAATTTTGTATAATAAAAATGTTTCTTTATTTAATTACTTATGTAATTAAACATTTGATATAAATGCCAAACCATATAAAATTTTGAATTTGATACCTTGACATCTTTGAGAATTTCTTATAGTATAAATATTATTATTATACAAATAGAAGTTAGACAAACTAAAATTGAGAATTTTACGATTAAAAAATTAAATATATATTTTTATTTATTTCAAATAAATTTATATTTATTTTATTAGTAAATACTGTATTTTATATTTCCAAAATATACTAATATTATATATAAATTTGGTAAAATTTTAATATACATTTAATTATTCTTATAAGTAAATGGATCCCATGTATGTATATGCAAGCATGACTTAAGCTAGTTTTAGGGAATGGTGTGGCCAATACTACCCATTTAAGGTAGGTCTGGACATAATTGGGCTAAAGGGGGGACATTATACTCTCCCTCATAGCCCAACCCAACTTTAAATTCAGCCCAATTAAATAAAACATAAGAAAAGAAAGAAAAATAGAAAATCAGTGATCACATTCACCGCCCTTTGAAATTTTAAGTACTCTCATTCCCTGTTTGGTTAGCGAGAAAACAGAGAGAAAAACACGAACCCAGAAGGTAAAAATCTCTCAATTTGCAGTCTTGTTGGTATCTCTGTGCACACAGCCAATCCTGAGGCCAACGAAAGATAAAATTTTACCCGAGGTAAATCTCTCTCTCTCTCTCTCTCTCTCTCTAAGTTTCTATTTTTATTTTTTAATGATTTATTCTCTCTTTATGTGTTTTGTTTTAGTGAGAATCTTCATTGACTTTGAGACTAGTGAATACACACAAATTCGAAGTTTCACATTCTGAGTGTCACAAATTTTGCAACACTAACTTCGTATCTTTAGATCTCTTATCGTTTGAGACCTCTAAAACTTGAGCCCAGTTTTAAGTTCTATCATTGGGTTTGGTTCTATGTATAGTCTTCAAACGCAGCATTATCAATACGTCTTGAATTTAAAAGTTTTGTTCTTTGTGCTTGAAGATTATCATCTTTATTCATTGTTTATGTTTTGTTATTTGTCTAGTAAGTATTGTATCAGGGTGTTTTGTAATAAAAAAGTAAAGCTGTATGTATGACTCTGAATTTGTTGTCTAATTTTTTTGAAATGGGTTATTGATGTTGAGCTTATGTATCGGCTTAATTGTGTGATTGGTTTTTATTTTTGGGTCTGAGAGATTGTTTTTTATTCAATAATTATCTCAAAGAACTGCAAGGGGTTTCTCATATTATTGCATTGAAATAACAAGACAACCTTTTCCATTGATATGTTCTGAGTGATCTTTTGGAAACACAGAGATTTGAGTGTTACGTTAGGTACACTAAGTTGCACTGACACAGACATAGGTATGGATATGGGGGTATGACAATTATTGAAAAATAAGGGAATGACACGGTGTGGGTATGGTAATTAAATAATTAATTAAATTTTATATTTAGGCATATTTTTAAATATTTTTAGACATAAAATACTTTTATGTCTAGAATTTAAATTATGTAAGAACTACAAATAAGTAAACTAACACCCAAAGTAGTACAAGAATACACATAAAATGTTTAGAGTACAAACCAAAAGTTTAAATAGGCTACATTAACTGCTGTCTATGGAGCTCACTGACTCGTTGATCAGCCCGATCTAGCGCCGGCGAGGGATAGAGGGCAGTGAGCAGAAGGAGGGTTGGGGCTGTGGGTTTCACGGTAATGATTTCTCACTTCTCACTTCTCAGACTCAAGCTTTTTTGTTTTAGGGTATATCACAAAATCAACGGTAATGATTTGTCCATCTGTAAAAATCTGTGAATTTTTTTTTTCCAATTTTTTCACTGCTGGCATGTCCACTGTGTCCAAGCCATTACGGAGTCGTGTCGAAAAAAAAAAAAAAAAAAAAAAAAAAAAAAAAACAAGACACCGCTCGGACATCAGAGTCCGACGAGTCTTATTGGTATTGGTGTCCGACACGTGTCGGACACCGGTACTTTGCCAAAAATGGCGTGTTGGTGCAACCTAGTAGGTACATTGGCACTTGGCAATTCAAGCATAAGAAGATTCATACAAACTTGGATGAAAAAAATTGGACTAATTTAGCTAGGATGTGGTTTTGTTTAGTTAAGTTGTGTGATTTAGAGGTCTCACAACACCTCAGGAATTGATTTTTATTGTGCTTGCTATGCTTTTCACACAACTACATTTTTTTTGGTTGAATATGGAATATGCGAAAGTTGAGAATTTTTAGAGTGCTTGACTATTGGAAGGTAATGGTTTTATGACAATTGAGTAATGATGTTTTCCATTTCTTCTCTCTTTTTAATTGATAAATTTACGGCACACCATTGGGCCTGAACCCATTGTCAGTGTTTTTCTTCGTTCTAGTAGAAAAGATGCCCCTTGGCTAGGTGCTTTTAACTTTAGGGCTAGAGAACTTCCATCAACAACTCTTATGCTCAAGAGCAGTGAAACACTGTAGTTCCAAGATGATTAGTTCTCAACAAGAAAAGGGGTGTTCTTCTTAATTTGAGTTTTTATTGTAACATTATCTTTGAAATAAACCTTTACAGTTTAATCCAAAACTTGATGGGATTAGTACTGTATAAGGGCACGGGACAAAAATTGTTTCTATTTATAAATGACTCTTGCTGCTATATGACCTTTGCTTCCCCCTTTTAAAAAAAAAATTGGAATTCTTTTAATTCAAATTTATATGAATTTTATAATAACTATCTTTTTGTTTCATATCACAAGCAATGGTAGGAAATGTATTTTATTTTTATTTTTTTGTCTGCTTGTTGTTGTTGGAATATAAGTCTACTATTTTGGATCATCTAATTCTAGATGCAAATCTACAGGATAACTAATTTAATTAAGATTTATCATAATGTCTTTTATGTTTCTTTTTCCCATTGTTAAAGTGAATTCTGCTCTAGCATACTGCTATTTTAGCAGGTTGTTGTTCAACAGTTAAGGACAATGATTTAGTTTGTGTTCTTTAGTTGCTAAAAGTGCAAAATAGAAGGTTTTTTTTTTTTTTTTTCTTAAAACCTTGGATGATATAACAAATGGCTAGGAAATATTAGTTAGATTTTTCTTAAGATAGAAGGTCACTTAAAATTGCAGAAGTTGGACTGCTAGGGCTTGGTGGCCAATTTTTTACCATTAATAAAAGAAGACGTATCTTGCATTCTAGCCAAACGCAGTCTGCTTCCAAAATATGTCATTCCGCTTTGGTAAGTTTTCTTTCATATCTCCAACTACGTGTCATCTATGTTTTCTATGTCTCATAGGTAGATTAGTATCAAGTATGTGTTCAACGTAAAATCTACAAATTTTACATTTGTTAGAATGTGAAAATAGTTACCTTTATATCATGATTTGGCATTTTCTAACATACATCAGTGATGATTTGACCTTTTGCATGAAGGTAATGCCCCTTACAGCCCTTTTGAGGTGAGCCAAAGTTTTAGAGCTTTCTAGGGATTATTATGTGCTTGAATTTTTCAATTTTAGTCTCACTTAAGAGTTGTCTTGGAATCAGTTACTAATCCGCTAGTATGGGAATTTTCTAAACACAATCTCTTTGATACTTTCAATGGTAGACTAGGAAGCATGGGTGCGGATTCGGGTTTAGGTGTGGGTGTGGTGCGACTACATGGCAATTTTTGAAAAAGTAAGATACGGGTGTGGCAGGATACATTTATTAATACATTATTAAATATATTTCTATTTATAGTTTCTATATATTGCTAAGCATATTTTTTCAATAGGTATAAAGATATAATTTTTTCTTATCTAAAATTGAAAAATAATTTAAAAAATCTTGAAAAAAAAGTCTAGACTTAATTTAGCTCAAGCTTTCTCAAACAAAAAGGGGAAAAAAAGGACTTAACCCAACTTGAAACTTAGCCTTTACATGGTCAATATCCCAATAAGATAAAAGTATTAAAAAATAAAATATCATCCTCTCATTTCCAGTTTGGTTAACGAGAAAAACGAACCCAAAAATTCGTTTCTTACATTTTTCTCATCCTTTCAAGTATTGGGGTTTGTTTTTTGTTGAGGCAAGTTTTAAGTACCAACCAATTCCTAGTTCTTAGGGCTCTTTGTGCACAAAGCCACAGCTAAGGCCAACAAAAGTGATGCTTTTAAAGAAGGTAAATTTCTCTGTTCTGTTAAATGCTTTATGGGCTTATTATGTTAATTCCATGAAGGTTTTTTTTTTTTTTTTAATAAATATTTTCTTCTCTCTCTATCATTGTGTACTAGGTTCCTGGGTTTTTGGGTTGGCTCACTTTAGGGTCAAGGGTAGAAAGTAATAACTATTTCAGTGATAATGTTGAGAACATAACAATTTAATTATTAATGTAATGTGTCATTTCAATTGTCATGTACACATCTATGGAATCTTGCCAAAAAAGATTATTAAGACTTCAGAGAAAGCTTGCCAAAATTATTATAATTACAATATAATTACAGATGAATTTCAACAATGTCTTTTTGGTCATGCCAAAGCACTAGTAAAGGGGGCATCAAAGTATACTGGGAAAAAGTTTACCTTCCCAAGAGAGAAGAATGATTGGAACAAATCAGACATATTTGGAATCTTTACACAAAAGCTGGCTCTCTTTGGGTAGCCTTGGTCCATTCCAACCTGCTGAAAGGCAGGTGTATATGGACTGTTAAAGCCCCACAAGTGTGCACCTAGATTGGTGAGCCATCCTAAAATTAAGGGATCTGGCTATGAGCTTCATTAAATTTGAAGTAGGGGGTGACCATATTCTTGTGGCATGACAATTGGCTATTGGTACCCTTTCATTAGAATTTGGATATAGGGTGATTTATGATGCAGCCAGCAAGCCTGTAGCAAAAGTAGAGTCTGTTTTGAGGTACAAAGTTTGGATTTGGAAGCCTGCCAAAGTTAGCTACATCTTGTGAGTCTCAAATATATAGATGCAGCAAAGTGGACAATAACAAGCTCTGGTTGCTACTCTTGTGCTGCCACCTATAATGAAATTAGAGTAAAAGAGTTGGAGGTGGAGGTGGATTGGTGGAAGTTTCTTTGGTTTCAGTTAGCTATTCCTAGACATACTTTCATAGGATGATTGGCAATTAAAAACAAATTAATAATGAGAGAAAGGCTAGCTAAATGGGGATATACTGGTGATACTTTGTGTGTATTCTGTATGAGCTGCATTGAGAGCAAAGACCACCTATTCTTGGCCTGCAATTTTGCTAGAGAAATCTGGATTGTCTGTTGAACTAGCGGAAGCTCTGATACCAGATTGTTGAACAAAACAGAGGACAACACGTGCTAAAGATATTAACAGAAAACTTTTATTTCAAAATATTGACAAGTTGAAATCTACTATGCAAGACACAAGGCACTTAGAGACACACTGAAACTTATTTTTGCTTTGCAATTCTCCACCAGTTGACCTTTACAAGACACACACCACTTAATAAATCTCCCTGCACCCTCATCTTCTTTAGACACCTTATGGACACTAGAAAGAACTTTGCCTTTCAAACTTTATCTTCACAACCACTCTACTCTTATGGACACACACTCAAGCGGGAACACATTGGTTCAACTATTTATAGTTTCGGTAAGTGGTTAAAGCAAGACATTGGAATCTTAGGGCATTTATTTTTTATTAATAGTACAGTTTACTAAGCCTTTCTGTTACAAAATGGGGAAATGAATCTGCAGCAAATCCTCAATTTAGCACTCGGACTAATCTCTGTAGCAATGTCAAAATTTTGTGGTCCCAAAATGTAAATATGCCTCTTATGTGTCTTGGTTTTAACTGTTCTGTTGTATCTATGCTGGTAGGTGTAATCGCTCCCTGGTCCATTGTCGTATAGCTAGAGTTAGGTGTATCGTTTTGTTTTTGATGTGTAAGCTATCGGCCACTTTTGTGTTGCTTGGGACCATTTCACCGTGTCTTTTTTTTGTCCAAACTTCTGTTGTTTGTGTATCGTTTGGTTTTTCTTAATGAAGTCATACGATTCACCAAAAAATAAAATAAAGAGGAAACCAACACCTGGTAATCCTAAGAAGAAAGAGAGGGAAAATGAAACTAGTCAAAACTACTTAATTAATTTATTGTTTTGTTCTTGTTATGTCCATCCCTTTGCATCCCAATTTGTGATACAATAAGTCTAGCGATACAACTTTATTCACAATTGCTAACATGGTCTGTTGTGACTAGTGCATAACAAAAGTGGTGTCAGTGGTAGACTTGGGCAAAAGTGATATTGCTCCAATCACAAAGCGGTTGTGAAAAACATTGTCCCAGCTTCATTCATTTGCGATATGTTTATTATCCATGAGATTCCTATTAATATTAAGAAATTGTGATATTTTCCCATGGCTCACTAAAGGAAATTGATTGTTTTCATTAATTCTCCATTGATTATTATTAATTTTTTTGAGATAAACATATGATTATTTGCTTGTGTTGGAGGTCAAGCTCAAGAGCTTGATATTGAGCTTGAGTTTGTGCTAGATATTGAGCTTAAACTCGACTTGACTAATGAATTGTGCTCAAGCTTTTAGAATTTTTGACAAGCTCTTCGAAATTGTTTATAGGCTTCGATTGAGCTGGAGTGGGGTTTGAACATGTTATTGTTATTGTCAAGCTGAGCTTGAACATTCACTACTCGACTTGATTTGATTACAGCCTTGGACTAGTTGAAGTTCTACATATATTTCTCTCTTTTTTTGCAGTGTTTTCTTAGAGTATGACCAAGACATTTTAAATTTGAGGTTTTGTTCTTTGTGCTGGAATATTTTCATGTTTTTCCATCTTTCTTTATTGTTTATGTTTTGTTGTTTGTTTGGTAATGTATCAATATGTTTTTGTAATCAAAAGTAAAACTGTATGACTTTGAATTTGTTGTTTATTTATTTTAAAATGGGTTATTGATGGTAGGCTTATGTATGGGGTTAATTGTGTGATTGGTTTTATTTTTGGATCTTAGAATTATGTGAATTCAGTATCTAGCCGTTCCCATTACAAGTGATGCTATCATAAGATGATACAATAAGCCAAAAGATGTAAAAGAAGAAAAATTCATTGTCATGGTGTTTTTGATCATTTTTAAATCAGATTATTATTAGAAATTTTGCAATTCCAGCTTAAGTTCTTTACTAACAATTCAAGAAAATTAGTAACAAAATGGGCAAAATTACCATGCTAAAGAACAAATAAAACAGAATAAACTCATTTAAGGTAGTTCCAATAAAAGGCATCAGAAACATATGAGTACCTTCTCTTTGAATTGCACTTCTACTTCTTTGAATTGCACCTCTTTTTCTTCTTAAATAGACAAAGCAACAACTTCGACCTAAACATAAATGTATGATAGTTATTCCACACATAAAATAGAAGCACATGTCTAAGCTAATCTTGCAAAAGGCATGACATCTTACATTACAATATTCACCTAATGAATTTTTTTTGTATGCTTGAAGCTTAGAAATAGAATCCCTTAGATGTATTTTGCTTGACAAGAAATCACTTTAATGGCTAAAGATGAAAGGAGAAAATGAAAAAAAGATAAGAGAAAGATTGTGCAAATGCTTTGGGCAAAAGGAATGGCAATCTGTAGTTTCTCCGTCGATTGCTCTGTTGAATTCTAGTTTCCAGAGGACTACAAATAATGATGTTAAAGTATTCCCTCTGGCTTAGTTTGTGAAAAATTGGCCTCTCTTTTCCTTTCTACTGTAATGGGAGACAAAAAATGGACCTACTGCTTTTTTCTAATCTGCCTTTCAATTGTGTTTTTTTAACTCTTAAGAAAGTGTGAAACGTTTTTATCTTTCGGTCATAGTAGAGTGGAATGTTTTCACATTGTCAGCAGTTAAGGACAAAACCAATTGGTAGCTGGGAGTGAAATAAGTCTAATATGAATTCTGCCAAATGCCAATGATTCTCAACTTTTCTGTGGACTTTCAAAACTATGTTCCACCTGTCCAATTAAATTTAATTATAACCGATCTTACTTTGATAGATTTCATAAAGTTTCTTTACAGTATGAGATAGTGATCCTTTTATATCTATTATTGAAAACAATCAAATTATAAGCTTGATGCTCTGTTTCTTCCTTTCTTAACATATATTTTGAGACTTACTACTGTTAGAGTGATATTAGGTAACTTTTTGCTTTAGCCTTTCAAGTTTGGGTTTTATTAGATTAGATTAACCGTTAATCCAAGCTCAACTTGCTACATTATACTCTTGGTTCTTCAACCTGACATAAATTTCTAAGATAAGCTAATCTTGGAGAAAGGCATATGTTACATTACAAAACACACTTAATGGAGTTTCTAACTATGCTAGGGGCATAGGAGCAGAGAGTCCCATAGATGTATTTTGCTTCACAAGTTATCACATCAATGGCCAAACACGTGCAGGGAAAAAAAAGAAAAAGAAAAGAAAAGATGAGAGCCAGATTGTGACATTGCTTTGGGGAAAAAGAAATGATCTAAAGTATTTACTCCGACGATTGATCGGTCAATAGCAATCTGTAAACAATAATCTAAAGAACATGGGAGACAAAAAATGGACCTACTGCTCTTAGTCTTTTATACTTTCTTAAAGTTATCCACCAAAGGACCATTCATTTTCTTTTCTCCTCTGCCTTTCAATTCTATTTCTTGAGAAATTGTGTGGATATTCTCATATTCAACAATGTGCCAACGTTAGTGGGAAGGCTTTCACATTGTTGAATACGAGAATATCCACACAATTTCTTGCTATAAACTTTTAAAATAGAGTTCGCATGCCATATTATTCAAACCAATCTTACAATAATAGATTTCATAAAGTTCCATTACTGTTTCAAATGGTGATTCTTTTATCATATTAAAACCTTGAAGCTCTGTATCTTTTCTTTCTAAAGTGCCCCTCTTCCTTTTGGAATCATTGATTCCATGTGTTGGCAGGGCCATATGTGCTCCTTTTTCTTAGAAATTATTGCTGGCTATGTTGCCATGAGGACAACACCATTTATACACCTCTCTCTCTCTCTCAAATTTTTTTTTTTTGGGGGGGGGGGGGGGGGGGGGGGGTGGGGGAGTGGAGGGTGATTTGAAACAATAGCCCCATGTTAGGGCCACAGGTACTGTTGCTATGATTATTTGTTCTTTAGCAACCGTTGCTGTGATGCCTAGAGAGCCATATATGCAGGTGATTTGTCTTAGAAAATCATTTTGTTAATAAGTTAGCAGGAGCCTTCTAGAGGAATAGCTCTTTACATATTCGTCAAAGCTATTATGTAACTTATAATCTTGCTAAGCATAATATTCATGTCACAATTTTATTAGTGTGGATGGAAGATGTCCCATCACACCTCACAACTATAGTTTTGGCCAATCTCTCCAATCTTTCTTAATGAAATTTTAGTTTTCCAAAGTTAAGAGAAAATCAAATTAAATCTCAAAGTGAAGTCTAATTTTATGTATGTGTCCCAGCCAATTTTCTTAATTTTGGTAAAACTATTTACTAAACCACAAAAATCAAGGAGTCCAATTTATTTTTCTTAAGTTTTTCATGCTCAATGAGTTATTCAGTGAGAAAACTATAGAATTAAAATTAATAAGCCTTAAAAAAAAAAAATCACTTGTTAAATTTTTTTTTTTTGGAATGTGAAAAGTCTAGGCAATGAAAGCTTGAGATGTGTAAAGAATAAAATGTGTAAAGTTTATAGAGATGTATATCCATAATTGTGCTCATTATTACAACCTACTCTACAAGCATCCTATGGTTATGTGTGTGTGTGTGTGTGTGTGTGTGTGTGTGTGTGTGTGTGTGTGTGTGTTGGGGGGGGGGGGGGGGAGATTTTACTATAAATGTACTGATTTGAGAGAAATCAACTTAAGATTGTTGATGACCACTTGAATACAAGAGTTTTATCTATTTCTCTTATTTCACAACACGTTATCAGCATAGGTCTCTACCCAATTTCAAAAGGAAGTAGTATTTCTATTATTCTTCAAACATCAAAAGTTATTTGTGTTGTCTTCTCAACTTACCGTAAGTTTTTCTTCCTAAAAATGAGTGATTATCCTATTTCTTTGTTATCAAGTTTTATACTTATATTTTTAGTGATTATTTTAACCAATTAAAATTTTATGGGATTCATGTTCTATATATATTTTGTTAAAGATGGTTAGTATGGAGTATGGTACACGTATCAATCACCTTTGAATATTATGTATGTATAGTATTCTTTTGTTACAATTTTGTATAATAGAAATGTTTGTTTGTTTAATTACTTATATAATTAAATATTTGATAGATGCCAAACCATACAAAACTTGAATTTGATACCTCGACATTTTTGAGAATTTCTTATATTATTATTATTATTATTATTATTATTATACAAATACTAGTTAGACAAACAAAAATTGAGAATTTCACAATTAAAAATATAAATATATTTTTTATTTATTTCAAATAAATTTATATTTATTTTATTAGTAAATACTGTATTTTATATTTTCAAAATATAAAAACATTATAAATAAATTTGATAAAATTTTAATATACATTTAATTATCCTTATTGGTAAATAGATCCCATGTATGTATGTGCAAGCATGACTTAAGCTAGTTTTAGGGGAAAGTGTGGGCCAATACTATCAATTTAAGGTAGGTCTGGACATAATTGGGCTAAAGGGGGGACATTATACTCTCCCTCATAGCCCAACCCAACTTTAAATTCAGCCCAATTAAATAAAACATAAGAAAAGAAAGAAAAATAGAAAATCAGTCATCACATTCACCGCCCTTGAAATTGTAAATACTCTCATTCCCTGTTTAGTTAGCGAGAAAACAGAGAGAAAAACACGAACCCAGAAGGTAAATCTCTCTCTCTCTAAGTTTCTATTTCTATTTTTTACTGATTTCTTCTCTCTTTATGTGTTTTTGTTTTAGTGAGAATCTTCATTGACTTTGAGACTGGTGAATACACACAAATTCGAAGTTTCACATTCTGAGTGTCACAAATTTTGCAACATTAACTTCGTATCTTTAGATCTCTTATCGTTTGAGACCTCTAAAACTTGAGCCTAGTTTTAAGTTCCATGCATTGGGTTTGGTTCTATGTATATTCTTCAAACGCAGCATTATCAATAAGTTTTGAATTTAAAAGCTTTGCTCTTTGTGCTTAAAGATTATGATCTTTATTCATTGTTTATGTTTGTTATTTGTCTGGTAAGTAATGTATCATAGTGGTTTGTAATCAAAAAGAAAATCTGTACGTATGACTCTGAATTTTTTTAGCAACGTAAAATGTCAAAATTCTCATTTGATATGAAATTTAATTATTATTCCAAGCCTGGAAAGACGTGTAACAACCTGATCCAAAATTCTCTCTCTCCCCAGTATGTTGTTTCATTTCTTTCACATGGGTTTTGAATTATAGTAATTTGTTTGTTCTGTATCATTTCCAAGGCTGATAGGATTTTAAGAAGCAATTGTGTTGACTTGTTATCAGAGTGGTTTAATTTTTTTGAAATGGGTTGTTGATGTTGAGCTTATGTATTGGCTTAATTGTGTGATTGGTTTTTATTTTTGGGTCTGAGAGATTGTTTTTTATTCAATAATTACCTCAAAAAACTGCAACGGGTTTCTCATATTATAGCATAGAAATAAAAAGACAACCTTTTCCATTGATATGTTCTGAGTGATCTTTTGAGAAACACAGAGATATGAGTGTTATGTTAGCTACGTTGGACTATTGGCAGTTCAAACATTGGAAAATTCATAGAAACTTGGAGGCAAAAAATTGGACTAATTTAGCTAGGATGCGGTTTTTTTTATTTGAGTTGTAAGGTGTTATTTTCATCTTTCAATTAGGAATGAAGACCCCTGGCTAGGTGCCTTTAACCTTAGGGACTTGAGAACTTGCATGAACAAACTCTTTTGCCACAAGAGCAGCAGTGAATCAC
This sequence comes from Quercus rubra, assembly GCA_035136125.1. Classification (NCBI taxonomy): domain Eukaryota; kingdom Viridiplantae; phylum Streptophyta; class Magnoliopsida; order Fagales; family Fagaceae; genus Quercus; species Quercus rubra. The sequence continues at coordinate 14,809 of JAXUIC010000281.1, forward strand.
TGTAGTTCTATCTAATTTACTCTCTATTTTAAGGTGATTAGTTCTCAATGGAAAGGGGGTATTCTTCTTAATTTGAGTTTTTTTTTTGGTAACATTATCTTTGAAATACACACCCTTTAATCCAGAGCTTGATGGGATTAGTCATGTATAAGGGTGCTGGACAAAAACTATTCCTACTTATAAATGATTCTTGCTGCTGGATGACCTTTGCTTCCCTTTTATTTATTTTTATTGGAATGATTTTAATTCTATTATATATGAATTTATAATAATTATCTTTTTTCATATCACAAGCAATGGCAGGGAATGTAACATTTTTTTGTCTGTTTGTGTATAACATTTTGGAATATAAATCTACTATTTTGGATCATCTAATTCCAAATGCAAATCTACAGTATACTTAATTTAGGATTTATTACAATGTCTTTTATGTTTCTTTTTTCCATCATTAATTTCATCAATATTGTAAATCTTAATTTATTTGATAAATTTTATTTGTTTCTTGTCATTGTGTGAATTCTGCTCTAGCAGGCTGCTATTTTTGCAGGTTGTTGTTCTACTACAATCAAGATGCTGATGTTGACTGCAAATACCGTTGCCACTCTGCCTCAAATACCACTAGTTATACATGGTGACTACCTTCATGTAATCTAGCTTTTTAGGTACGATGATTTAGTGTGTGTTCTTTGGTTGCTAAAGGTGCAAAATAAAGGGCTCTTTTTCATTTTATTTTACCTTTTGTTTTTAAAACCGAAGATGATATAACAAATGACAAGGAAATGTGGGTTAAATTTTATGTTACATATAGCCAGTACAACCCCTAGATTAGTTTGGTCTAAGTTCTCATTGGACCAAATCAAGTTGAATCCCAACTAAAGATGTTGGTTTACTTGGTTATCACTTTTTAAGGAATTCATGCTTTTGGCTCCCTGTACTTTTTGTTAAAATTATGATGATGAATTTAGAGTGTGAGAGGTAGAGAGAGAATATATGTTTTATTTATTTCATCATTCTTTTTTGGTGTTATTATTTGGACGGGAAATTTTTACTCTTTCAATTTTTTTTTTGAACAAAGAGCTTCCTTCATGCTGTACTATATGAACAAGTGCATTCTTTGAAGTTCTATTTTATTTGGTATTTTGAAGAGAGATTTTAGGTCTTGATTTTGACAATGTTACTTTCCTGTTATGTATGTGTATGCAGTGAAAATAGAGGGTCAATCCATGGGCCTAATATGCATACTGTGTCTAATCTAGTGAAAGTCTTCATGTTGTTTCAGCACTTCAATGGAAAAACGAGGTCACTAAGATTGCTGCAGCTGAACCGATAGGGATTTTTGCCCAATTTTTTACTATTAATAAAGGAAGACATATCTTGCATTCTAGACAAATGCAATCTGCTTCTGATATATGTCATACCGCTTTGGTAACTTCATTCTTTTATATCTCCAATTACTTGTCATCTATGCCTTTTGTGTCTCATGTGGTAGAATTTTCTCATCTATTATCAATTGTGTTCAATGTAAATTCTACAGATGTTACATTTGGTAGCATGTGAAAACAGCGAAGAGTAAAAGTTATCTTCGGTTCATTGTTACCATCATATCATGATTTAGCATTTTCTAACATGCATTAGTAATACTTTGATATATTGGGGTTTGTTTTTAAAGAAGGTAAATCTCTCTCTATTTCTCTGTTCTGTTAATGCTTTATGGGCTTATTATGTTAATTCCATGAAGGCTTTTTAAAAAAAAAAATTTCTTCTCACTCTCTATCTCTGTGTGTACTAGGTCCCTGGGTTTTTGGGGGTGGCTCACTTAACAGATCTTTGTCACCCCTATCTTAGGATTTTCTCAGTGATTTAGTAGATGAAACCACTTGTTTCTACTTCCAAAAAAAAAAAGTAGTAGACCATGAGAAGTGTTATTGAGGAGGGACCTGAGTTTGGTTGTTTACAGGGTGTATATATATATATATATATATACACCATTAAAAATAACAGCAAGCTAGGAGAATTCGGTATCTAACCTTGCCCTTTACAAGTTATGCTATCCTAAGCTGTCCACTAAATTGAGTAAGAATATTGAATATAACAATTAATAATACAATAAGCCAAAAGATGCAAGAGAAGAAAAATTCATCATCTTGGTGTTTCTGATAATTTTTAAATCAGATTTATTATAAGAAATTCTGCAATTCCTTTTTAAGTTTTTTACTAACAATTCAATAAAAAATTGAAACAAAATGGGCTCATTTCACATGCTAAGAACAAATAAAACTCGTTTTAGGGTAGTCTCAATGAATGGCATCAGAAACATAAGAGTACCTGCTCTCTAAATTCCACTTCTGCTCTTTAAATTGCACTTGTTTTTCTTCTTGAGTAGGCAGAGCAACAACTTCAACCTGATCACACACCTACGATAATTATTCTCCACATAAAGTATTTGTCTAAGCTAATCTTGCAAAAGAGCATGAAATCTTACATTTCAGAAATAATTTTAATGGAGTTTCCTTGTATGCTTGGGGCTTAGGAACAGATTCCCATGGATGTATTTTGCTTTACAAGTAATCGCATCTATGGCTAAAGATGATGAAGGGAGATTGTGCCATGGCTTTGGTGAAAAGGAATGGTAATCTGTGTTTTCTTCTTCAATTTTTTCGTCAATACATATAAAGAATGATCTTCAACACTGTGCCAATTGTTTTCTATTCTCTAAAGTTATCCACTAGAGGGACCGTTCATTTTGTCTTCTCCTCTGCCTTTCAATTGTTTTTTTCTTGAGAATGCGTGTGAAACCTTCCATCTTTCAATCATTGTAGAAAATTCAACATTGTACCAATGTTAGTGGGACCGCTTTTACAAAACCAATTGGTAGCTGATGAGTTTCAACTTTCAACTTGCTATAGACTTTCCAAACTATGTTCTCCACCTTCTAAATTAATCATAACCAATATTACATATTTACACTGGTAGATTTCATAAAGTTCTTTTTTTTTTTTTTAATCCTGAAAATTTCATAATGTCATTTTTTACTGTATTAGATGGTATTTCTTTTTTATCTATTAATGAAAACAAATAAATGAAGAGTTGATGAATATTCTTTCTGCCTGATTTCTATTATGGTCTTTGAAAATGTTTCCCCAACTGCAATAATCATCTATGCCATTTAGGATTGAGTAAAAAAAAAAAAGGAAAAAAAAATCATATGCCCTTAAGAAAAGAATGTACCTCCTATATAAATAGCAGTAAGAACTGTTGAATATTTCGATATTAGGAGTATTATATTAACCAATGATTAAAAGAAAATACCATTTGATATAAAGCTAACAGGAGTGAAGTTTATCTTTTAAAAATGTCTTGTTTGAATACATACTGAAAATAATAATATAAGGCTAATTAAAGGAGTTTCCTGAATTTAGAAAATTAGTGTTTCTTGGGGCCAGAAAAAGGTGTCCATTAGTTTGTTATCTCAATTTACAAAGTGGAGAGATCAATAACTCACTATCCATGCACCGCTCACCTTATCTGATATTTTTGAGAGCTAAATAACCAACCAATATCGTGAACCCTTCGACCTATCTCATTCACTATCAATTTGTTATCTTAACTTATTACACGTGAGGTATCAAGAGCTTTATGACTTAGAAATATTGTGCAACTAGCAAGAAGAAATTTTGAGCCAATTACTCAAGACAATAATGCAACCATGGCGGCAAGTTTTTCATGGAAGGTACATCCTTTTGTGATTGGCCTTTCATTTTACTAGTCAAGAGTCTCTAGAGAAGATATTTGTGCAAGTTGCAAGAAGAAATCTTGTACCAATTAATCTGGACAAAAATGGCACCATCCAACAAGCTTGACAAAGTGCAAGGTGGGAGAATTGTCTTGCTTGCCCACAACATATGTGGGGTCCTTCCGGTGTCAACACCAACATAGTTCCAACTTGCACCGTCGAGGTCCCATTGGTTCCAATTTCCAACCTCTCTACATTGGTTGTTAAATTAGGGACTATCAGTGACTCAATCCAAGCTCAGTAGCCCTCTATTTAACATGGGGATTAAAACAGTGGCATAGTGGTTTTATATTCATTCTCCTATTTTTTACTATGAGTATTTTCACACCTACAAAATTTTTTCAATTAATGTTGATGTGTCCCTTGTAAGAAAATCACATTGTGCCTATATTCTTTGACACATTACCATCCGTTATCATTTACACTTGCATGGCCAAGAAAAACGAAGGAAAACATTCAAAATTTGATCATTTGGTAAATGCTTCTTTAAGGATACAACTTGGATTAGAAAATTGCAAAGATATTATTACCTGTCATGTTCACTGCATTAATTAAATTTTACTTATTTGGTAAGGATAAAAGGTAAATTCCAATTAGGACCCTGCAATGGCAATGACAAGCTAATTTATGAACTCATAGATTGACAAATTTTGAGAAAGAAACAAGGAAGATATAGTTTATCAGACTCTAAGATTTTGGATGTAAAGTTTGGATTTCCTTGCCAAAAATCAGGTTGTAATAAGATAATAAAGCCTTTAGGGGATACACACATCATATCTAAATCCATAGTTTTTAATAGTAATTGAACTTGTGTTGAGTTTAGTGATTAGACGTGGACTAAAGTTTTTACTTTTTATAATTATGAACAGTGCATATTGCAAAATTTCATGGTTTTTTTTTTTTAGATGGGTGAGTTAAATTTATTGAAATAAGAATCCAAATACAAGAGGTTTAAAATAAGAATCAAAACAAAATCAACACAGCAAACACTTAAATCAGACATAAAGAACAGAACCTGCAATGAACTATGCAGCAACACAACAACAGTCAAAACAACACAAAACAGAAATGGCAGCACCACACCAGATACAACATCTTAGTCTTTAAAGGTAGTAGTGGACGCTCCCCAATTTGAACAAAGAACCTTGTTCATAAAAGTTTTCTTTTTCTTTTTTTTATTGCATGAATAAAGAAAACACATACATATATATATATTTTGATAGGCCAAACGTCATATACATTTTACATGTAGTTTACTCTTTCACAAATTATACACAAATGTAATTTTTATATATATATATATATATATATTAGCCACATCAAAGCCATCACATGCGAGCATACCAATGAAACACGTGGCATACTTAAACCACTCTAATGACAACAAATACGATTCAACTAAAAATCACTCTTTTGTTTAGCATGATTTTATGAGGTTCATATGCTTTATAAGGAAAAGATAACACAATCACAACAATACAATAACAAATGCAGAAAGGGAGAAACCACTATTGATGTTTTGGTTGGTTGAGCACTTGAAAATCCTTGAAACATTGGGCATTTGAAGCCTGGCAGTAAGAACAATAGCAATATAAATAATAAATAAAATTTAATAAAAAAATGCAAAAAGGAAAATGGTGTATAATATGTGAAAGGGGGAAATGCAGGCTTACCAATTGTTTTTTGCAGGCAAGTAAAACTTGATAGCTCAAATGTCTTTCCTATATTAATAAAAACTTGACAAATTGACAAATTATGAACAACTTAAGTTCGGCTCGATAAAAAGTTTGTTTGTTTATAAATAAGTCAAGTTTGAGTCTTAGTTTTAGGCTCGTTTAATAAACAAGCCAAGCCCAAGCACTTTATTTATTTATTTATTTATTTTTTTTACGAACAAACTCGTGAGCTATTAGGCTTGATTTACAACAATTCAAGTATAGACTTATTTATAAGTGTTAGCTAAATATACTCATTATACATATCTTAATAATGACATAGCCAACATGAGACCACTATCTATATTATCTTAATTTTTTCCTTCCCTTTAAACTAATCAAGAACTACTTTAGACTATAGTTACATTTAAAAATAAATAAATAATTAAGTAGGCCACATATGATCCTTTACTATCAATCATCTAAAGTAAAATTATGAAACATGTTAATATTTTTTCATTCATAATAGTTACAAACAAGTATTTTTCTCTTCCTTCACCATCTAATATGAATGTAAAAATTGTATTTTAAATAATTGCTGAAGCTGTAGATAAGGAATGATGAATGAATGAATTTAATTATATAAATTATTAATTTGAATAATAGCTAATCATAAGTAAAATTAGATGTATGATAAAATGATTATACTATTTTCTTTTTCTTTTTTCTTAATTTTAGAGATTTAAGCATTTAATAATGTAATTTTTTTAGATCTCAAGCTCAAAAACTTGACTTGGGCTCGAGTTTGAGTTGATATTAAACTTGAGTTTGGCTTGACTAATTAATTAAGCCAAGCCAAGCTAAGTTCAAGCTTTTTGGCTTTCTCACGAGTTCAAGCTCAAACACTATTTTTAGGCTTGTCACAAGTTTAAGCCAAGCTTGAGCTTTTGATTTTTCTTGACAAACCAAGCTTGAACATGCACTACTCGACAAAGCTCAACTCGTTTATAACCCTAACTAGAAAGCTCCTAATTCTTCATTTTGCATAGTTAAACACCTTCCCAACCAAACAACAACGATAAAATCCTAATTCTAAATATTTTTGAAGTCAGTTATGAATTCTTAACAAATTAGTTTAGCAATCATGTATTTTTAATTTTGCTCTTCCATTCTATTTCATCAAAGTTATAGTTTTTGTTACTTCTTTAACTGACATGTATTTTTTAATTGATTTATGATATTATTTTTAGCCTTCTTCTATCATTTATTTTTTTCTAAATATGAACAAATCACCTCAAACGTCTATTACTAATTTTCTCATCAACATGGGATATTCCTATTTTTAAGCATATCTCTCTCTTTCTCTCTCTCCTCGTCGTACTCCAACTTGGAACCATCACACTTAAAAATTGTTCCATCAATGGCAATCTGTAAACAGTGATCTAAAGTATTCCCTCTAGTTTAATGGGTGAAACAAAAATGGCCTACACCTATTGATCTTTTCTACTTTTTAAATTTACCCACTAACTAGAGGCACCATTCATTTTCTTTTCTCCTCAGCCTTTCAATTGTTTATTCTTGAGAAAGTGAGTGGAATCTTTCATCTTTCAATAATAGTAGAATATTCAACAATGGACTAAAAAAAAAAGAAAAAAAGGAGGAATATTCAACAATGTGCCAGTGTTTAGTGGGTATGCAAAAGACACTCTATTCGGCTGATCCAAGGCCCAAAGCATCGGCCCAAAAGTTTAGTAAAGAGCCATTCATCACTGCCTATTAAATATTCCTTATTTTTTAAAAGGGGCTGTCATCGTTTAAGACTTATCCATGAGTGCCACCCATTAACCTTGAGCAATTCGCTTGGACTTCAGAAGATACCTTGTCTCTAATAACCAAGGCCCATCTTATCAAAAAAAAATAAAATAATACAAGACCCACTACTAGGCAATGGAGGCAAGGTTTCTGGGTTTGCTAAATAAAGACCAATGCCCACCTTCTTTTTATTTGGCCCAATAACTTTATCTCACCCAAAATAAGTTTATTAATTGGAAATGGATATATATATTTTTCCGTTTCAAATTAAAAGTGTATTTGGGTGAAATAAATCTGATTAATATTGTTCATCAAAAACAGAATATTCAGATTAATATTATAAATTTAAAAGTGTATTTTCAGTATTTCAATGTCATACCCTTATAAATTTTAAATAGTGAAAAATTAATACATTGTCAAATTCGAAAAGCTAAAAATGAATTCCAGTCATTTCAAGTGAAATAGACGAGATCTTGTTCAGTATTAGAGAAGTTTTGCAAATGAATTGTAGGTCTCGAAAGATGGTACACATAACAAAGTGTTAGCAAATAAAGTCAATAGTCAACTAGGAATCAAACCAGAAATAGAAGTGTTTCTTCCATTCCACTCTGCCAGTGTAGACCTTTCAGTTATAGGTCTTTCCATCGCAGGATTGATTTCCAAGAGTAAGATTTTGATTAGCATTTTTGAATAGTGATGAAAAATATCACAAGAAAAATTTACAAATGGAATTTTATACAATGATTGATTGGTGTGCTATCTTCTTGGAAAACTTATATGTGCAGTATGCACCGCATTTGTTAACAAAATATTACAAGCATAAAACCACAAATAAAAAGAAAAAACTCAAAACTCATAAACAAGAAAAAACCAAAGGGGGGATAAAATAAGCCAGGTAAAATTGAAAACATGGAGAGAGTGAGAGACTCATGGTTCCTAGATCACACCCACCTTTCATTAGAAACCATACATGATTTTACAAATGAACAAAACAAACTTGCAATTAAAACTTCTTGCTCAGAACAAAATTTGAAAAAAGTACATATGGCATTATCCATATCTAAATTAAGAATCACTTAGTACAACTAAAAACTTTCATAATTTCGTCTTCTATTGCACTAAACTTGTCTTGAGGTTCAGCCCAATTGCCATGTTTAGAACCCAAAAAAAAAATTAAAAATTAAAAAAGAATAAAAATAGAATCACCCATTCCTTGTTTGGTTGCTAAGAAACTGGTATGAAAAAGATAAACAAACATATAGACTTATGTTTGGTACGCCAAATACAAAAAATAGAAGTTCTATATACTGATATTATGTTTTGATTGGGCTTTCTTGGCCACCAAATGCAGCATGATTATATGCAGCCTTCAGTATCATTAACACTTCATGGCCGAAAGAACAAAGAAAGAAAAAAATCCAAAATTTGATCATTTGGTAAATACTTATAAAAGAAAAAGTGACAAGTTCAATTAGAAAATTGTTTAGAAACGGTCAGTTGTCAAGATTTTCATTACGACAAGAAAACTTTTGCCCAACTAGTTTACATTTTATAAAAAATTATTAGGTATCCTAAGAATAAAATGATGTGATACTCCCTTCTCTCACATAAATGGTGAATCCCACTTTCAACTTAATTAGTGAGATCCATTATTATGTGAGAGGAGGAATTACCATGCCATTCTACCTTTGGAGTACTCAATAATTACTCACATTTTACATCTCTGGAATAAAAGACCACTTTGCATTTCACATGCATAGCATGGAAAAAAGATAAATTTCATGTAAGAACAAGAGGCAATAACAAGTTAATTTATAAACTCATCTATTGACAAGTTTTGAGAAGTGGTAAGGAAGATATGATCTATCAGTCTGTGGGAGTGTAAGATATCAAAGAATTTTAGAAGAGACTCTCATCAGTAAATAAATGTTTAATACTAATTGAACCAGTGTTGAAATTGTTGTTTAGCAGTGGACTAACATTTTTATCATTATGAACGATGCATATGAAAAAAGAAAAAAAAAGGAAAAAAAGAAAAGAAAAGAAAAACTAGTTGGTTTAGATGTCTATCGAAACACCAAAATACCAGGGTTAGTGATGCTAGAAAAAAGAAACCCCTTGGTTCCGAACTGTTAAAGCAATAGGTAAACATTATCGAAGCAACATCTCAAACCCCAACCAAAAGATCAATTTCATATTTTCCCTTCCACTATTACTTTCTGCTTTCTCCTTTCTCCTTTCTCAGATGCTGATAGCCTGATACTACTAGTAAAATCCTCACCCATGGCATGAACACCTTCACATTAACTGAGAATGCAACATTCTTGTAATCAGGCAATCAAACAAACAGCACGGTACATTTGCTGTTAGTAAACCGAATGAGAACAATCTTTACCATTCATCAATGAAAAGAGTATATGCTCACATCCTTATATATACAAAATGTAATATATCCAGAACTAATTTGATGAAACATCTCTAATTGAAATGGGTGGAAGAAGCAGCAAAAGTTGCTTCAACCCGCCAAAACAACAACAGTGACCAACCAAACATTAAAACAAAACTTGCAACAAACTAGGCAACAATATTGCAGCAACACATAAAACTAAATAAAATAGTTTTGACTGCACCACACCAGATACAACATCTTAATCTTTAAAAACAGTTAAGAGAAACTCTCCAATTAGAACAAAGAACCAGTTCGAACAGTTTCCTAGGTTGTTTATTCTTTGGATGAATATAGAAAACATACGTATATGGTTTCCTCTTTCAAAATTTATAGGCAAATGTCAAAAAATAGAATTTTTAGCTAAATTCAGAACCATTAAATGTAAATATATCAGTAAAATACATGCCATACTTAATCACACTAAATATTAAATACAATTTAAGTAAAACATCACCCATTTACTTATCATGTTTACAACAGGTTCATATGCTTGATACAGTGAAATTAAAACATTATTACAGCTGCACAGTAACGAAGGCAGCTATGCAGGGGAGAATCAACAACTGTTGATATGGCTGATGAACTAAAAAGAGAAAGTACAGTGCTTGATCTGGCACTTGACAATCCTTTTAGACGTGGACTTTGATGGCTGTAGCGAGGGAACTAAGCTTTATGGGTCAAATGTCTTACCTATCATAATTTGCGTCTATGAGACTCAATGCCCACAACCTCAGATTCCTCAATGAAAAAGGGACGCCATTTGAGGATCGTACCGTTGAGGCTTCCTTGCTCTATGGCATTAAAGCCATATCTTTCACCACTCTTACAGAGTCTCAGCAAGTCGAACCATCAGCACACACACACCTCTACATCTCTGAAAACCTTCTCAATCTACCGCTGGAACTTGGACGACCCGACGAAACCGGAGCTCCAAGACTACCAGATCGACCCGAAAAGGCCCTGAAATTACTTTAGGTAGAAGAATTTTTTTTCTCTCTCTCTCTGGTGGAGGAAGTCTTCACTTTTGAGGAGTGGTTTGGGCGTTTGGCATTTTATATGAATTTTTTTTTTTTTTTAATTTATGAAAATTGAAGTTTTTATTTTATTAAGATTTAATGATAAGCTTTTACTAAAGAAGCTGATAAGTATGTTTTTTAAGGAAAATTAATTATAACTTAATTAATGAATAAGAATAATAATCTCTTATATTAAGATTAGAGGAGAGTTTTTTTGAGGAAAAAAAAAAATTAGAAAGTGGTAATGAAAAGTTAATGAATATTAATAATTAAATAATAAAAATTAGACAAAAATTAATGAATAAATTCATTCCAAATTAATTCTAACTAATCTTACATAGTTACATAATTACATTAGTAGATTTCTTGAAGTTGCTCTTTTTTATTTATTTTTTTTTTTTTTTGTGTGCAAAAAATCATATATTTAATACGTTGTTTAGAGTTATTTAAGCCTCTATTTAATTATGTAACAATGTTTTGCTCCCAAAACATCAAACAATAATGGTAAATATATTTTACCATTAAAAAAATAAAGACAAATATTTGAGATGGTAAAAAAAAAAAAAGATTAATATATATAAATAACTGCGTCTATCAATTTTTTTTTTTTTTTTTTTTTTTATAATATAGAATTTCTACTCTAGCCTAATGTAAGTGTATATGTGTAAAACTCCCTTCTAGAGACTTGAACCACAACCCTTTCCCCTTACACCTTACAAACATTTATACTTGTGGAGTGACCACTGCACCAAGGGTACACGGTGGTACCACGTCTATCACTTAATGACAAAGGAAAAACAAGCACTCATATATTCAAGAAATCACTGTACAATGTTTTACATTAGGTCGGGTGCGAAACCTTTAATCATTCAAAATCATAATTCCACATGCATAACCAAATCATGATAAGGGTATATTTGTGCAACTTGCATGAAAAAAAGGCTTCTAATACGAATGAATCAAGAAAAAGGATAACACCATCACAACAAGTTTGTCCCTGATTTTAGTCCACAGACTTCAAAGAAGACATTTGTACAATTTGCAAGAAGAAAACTTTTCAATTTTCTTCAGTGAATAGCTGCCAACTTTACCTTTGAATTGGTCAATGTTGAATCCTAGAGATGGTTCCACAAAATTTAGGAAGGAGACTCAGAGTGAAAACAGAGATTGAATTTCGAAGTTTCAGTGGATAACACAGAACTAGTGAAATGAGATAGGTTGAATGCTTTCAAGGAAGATAAGGAAAACATGGGCAACCACATTCATTGAGAGAAAATGATTTGTGAAAGTGGTCTAATACTAAAGGAAAAATATGCCAAGTGCCAATATTTAGAAAACACCAGCGATAAATACATGCCTTTATTATTACTGTATTATTTTTTTTTTTATGGAAGTCCATCATACGAGAAGTGGGTACCAGGATTTTACGTTTTTATAAGTGCTTCCATATGGTGTTATTTTTTTGGAGATTGGGAGCTCTCTCTCTCTCTCTCTCTCTCTTTAGCATTAATGAATACTGGGTTCTCATTAGTAGCACTTTCAACTGCAAATTCTCTCCCTCATGGAGCAGAGAACAAAGCAGAGTAACAAACTAGTATAATCTAAAGTGCTTAATTATTTTCCAAAATTGTACCACCAATGAAAATTAAGAGATATCTTATGTATGAACGATGCACACAGAAATAAAGGTTGGAAATTATTTAATAGAAAATGTAAACATTTTATTGCTCATGTAAACCAGGTACATCCCATACTAATGGTACCTCTGTAAACAATATATAAAAGAAATTAAAAAACTGTTACATAATTCTTTGTTGGGATTGAGAAACCAGATACTTCGTCCATAAGAGCCGCTACCCCAGAGACATAAGACTTTCTCTTTTATAGCAAATGTTAACAAACGCTGCGTAGGTTCTTGTTAAGATTATACAAAAGTGGGTTTCATTTAATACAAAAATTAAATAAATAAATGAAAATGACATAAAACTAGTCTTTTTGGTTACTTTAATATTTTTTTTCTTTCTACAAAGTTGACCCCACACTTAAAAATATGACATAAAGCTGCAAAAAAAAAAAAAAAAAAAAACAAAACAAAACAAAAAAAACAAAAACAAAAAATTCTACAAAAAAAAAGTCAAAAGTTGTTGTTAATGGAAACCTTATGGTGCCTATTAACATAACCCCTCTTTTATTAGTACAAAAAAATATTTTCTACGAACGGTAGCGTGCAGTGTTGTCAAATGTTGTTCCACATTTCTCATGCAAAATTGTTCCATTACTCTTTGTGGGAGAGAGAGAAGAAATCAATATAGGTGAACTTTTCCTCTCTTGTCCTGAATGCGATTGGTATCAGCCAAGAGAGAACTTCTAATCTTTAGGTAAACTACTTACTCTAAACATTTACTGAGTCAAATGCTCCTAACCTAGAATTTTCTTCTACTTTTTTTTTTCCCCTATTTTTTGTTTTGGGATCCTCCCCTTTCATAACATCCTTTAACTGCTATCTATCAATACTTTTGGTGTTATCTTTGAAATCAATATTTAACTAGTTGCGAACATATAATAGATTTTAACAAATTTTATTTGTAAATTTTTCTTTTGAAGTTTTCATTATCTTATTGGTTGGATCAGTGAAACTCTCCTATATTAAAAACAAAAACAAAAGGAAATAAATAAGCAATTCTATTATTTAGCAAAAAATCTTAAACTTATAACAGTCAAGTTTCACATATGAGACACTGCATCAAAAAAATGTTTAACAGTGATAACATAAACACATTCAACAAATTAATAGTGAATTCTTCCTAAAGTTCACTTCCAAAAGCACTCCTTGCTATTTTTAGATGAAACATGCCTACAAGTAGCAACAGTGCCTGAAAATTGACATCATTATTGGTTGCTTCTTTCTAAAAGAAATTCCAACAATCAGCACATACATAACTTCCGATAGCAGCAAGAAACCAATGATTCTATCCTCTTCTTGTTTTGGAACCATTTGAGTGGATGCTCTTTATACTATATGCAATCTATTTGAATCCAATATCTAACGGGTATGTGTGACCTGAAAAACATCAAATAATGTTCAAGCTCACAATACTGATATTATATTCTACATATCAATAAAGTAAAACCTGATGATGCAAAAGACCCCAAGATATAGAAACTTCAAGTACGAAACATTGTGAATCAAATGGTTATTATCTACTTTTTCCAAAGAATCAAAAGCATATCCTCAAGGTTGACAATTTGCTCAAAATATATATACATTTATAGCTAAGAATAAGTGTTGTATTTGATAAAATTATGGAACAAAACATTTATATCATTTGGGGTACATTGATATACAAAGAAGTCATTCATAATGTAATACACAAATGGGGGAGGACATTGAAATACAAAAAACTTCAATATTAGTATCATAAATATAAAGTCATTGCAGCTCAATGTCACAACAATGATTCATATATAAAAACATTGGTTCAACCATGAAGGAACAACAAATGCCCGCAACCACATCATGAAAAACAAATGAAAGACCCACAAAAGCCTTATCTAATCTCCTAAGAAACTTTTGGGGAAATAAAAATGAAGGTTTTCTAAAAAACTTCATATAGAGGAATCATTTAATCATACTTAAGCACCCTAGTCTTGGATACTAATTACATTCTCCCCAATGCATTTTACTATTCATTAAAATAAAATCAAAACAACCACTAAAGAAATGCTTAGCAAAAGTGCACCATCACCAAATTAATATGACTATCCACAAATATAATTTGAATTCAAATTCCACTGTAGAGAAGTAGATTTAATAGCTATAATGAATAAAAATACACTCAGTGCTCTAACACTTTATGATAAGAAAAAACACACTCATATATTTGAGAAATCGCAAAACACTACTTACCATTTTTCTCAACAAAAATAAAAAATAAAATAAAAGGAGAGGGAAGAAGAAGAGAAAAATCACACAACAATATTTTACATTATATTGGATTTGACACTTGCTTTGATTGTTTGATACAATATGCAAAATTGTTCGCATGAGCAATTTTACATGTTCGTCACCAAGGCAATTCTATAACTTATAACCTTGCTAATCATGTTATTCATTTTACAAATCTATCAATGTGGATGGAAGATGTCTCTCCACTTCTTATAACTCTAGTTCAGGCTAGCCAATCTTTATTATTGAAAATTTTAATTTTCATTAAAAAAAATAAAAAGAGAGAGGGTGCCACACCTTAAATTTTCAATCACAGAAGAATAATAAAGAATAGTGTGGGCCAATACTATCCATTTAAGGTTTGGACATAATTGGGCTCAACTTGGGACATTATACCTGTGGGGCCAGAAGGTCCTAGAGATTTCGACCCATTCCATCTCAAGCCCAAGGCCCACATCGAGGAGGAAGAAGTGCCCGGGGACGAATGAAGGGAATCCAAACAGCCAGAATGTACTGCCAAGGACGACCCTGTCCTCGGCAGGCCAAAATCATGGGAGAAAAAAAGCGCCACATTGCCCGAGGACATCCACTCAAGGATCACAAAAGAGATTCCAAGCCATATGGGCTAGCCATAGGGGAATAGGTGGGGAGGCAGCCCCAGGAAAAGCTATCACCTCTGTATTAAATACACACAATTAACACTCTGACCCCCTTTGATGTGGATGTGACCCCTGGACAGGGCGATGGAGGCCACAACAGCTGACAGAGCGTCAAAAAGAATGGCTGAGGGGACGTGCACTTGAGGATAGGCATGGATGACTGACAAGTGTAGGAGGAGGATGAACGGAAGAGAGGAATAAATAACAACAGAGACCACCCAAAGAGAAGGAGGCCGAGAAACAAGGGAAGGCTCTTGCGTGATCGAGAGGGGTTGGCGCATCCCGTCCTCGAGCGAGGGGTCCCTTCTCCCTGGGATGTTGGGCCGCCCGATTCTGTGTGCCTTTCATCCCCAAAACAAGCCGTCGCCTCATCAGAGCTCAACTTTTGGCCCCATTCTCTACAAATTCATTGTAATGGGCTTAGTCCGAAAACCATGACCCTACAATACCCTAGCCCAAATCAACTTTAAATTCAGCCCAATTACTAGCCCAACTTTAAATCTCTCTCTCTTGGTCTGTTTTGTTTTAGTGTGGACATGCTATTCATGTCACAGAGCATGCTATTTATGTCACAGATCTATCAATGTGGATGGAAGATATCTCTCCACATCTTATAGCTCTATTTCAAGCTGGCCAATCTTTCTTATTGAAATTTTTAGTTTTATTTATAAAAAGAAAAAGAAAAAGAAAAAGGAAAAGGGTGTGACACCTTAAATTTTCAATTACAGAAGAATAATAAAGAATAGTATGGGCCAATACTATTTATTTAAGGTCTAGACATAATTGGGCTCAACTTTAAATATCTCTCTCTCTCTCTCTCTCTCTCTCTCTCTCTCTCTCTCTCTCTCTCTCTCTCTCTCTCTCTCTCTCTATGTGTGTGTGTTTTGTTTTATTGAGAATCTTGATTGACTTTGATACTAATGAATATACACAAATTCTAAGTGTCACATTCTGAGTGTCACAAATTTTGCAACATTAACTTTGTGTCTTTAGATCTCTTATCGTTTGAGACCTCTAAAACTTGAGCCGAGTTTTAAGTTCCATTCATTTCGTAGTTCAATGTATAGTCTTCAAACACAGCATTATCAAGACGCCTTGAAAAAACCCACGCACCCTTGGGTTATAAGTCATCGGTAGTGTTTTTCTTCTTTCGACTAGGAATGAAGATCCTTAGCTAGGCGCTTTTAACTTTAGGGACTTGAGAACTTCCATGAATAACTCTTTTGCTACAAGAGTAGTGAAAACATTGTAGTTCTATCTAATTCACTCTGTTTTGAGATGACTTGCTGTCAAAAAGAAAAGGAGTAATCTTCTTAATTTGAGTTTTTATTGTAACTTTATCTTTGAAATTTAGAGCTTGATAGCATTAGTCATGTGTAAGGGGACAAAAAAATGTTCCCATTTATAAATGACTCTTGCTGCTGTATGAACTTTGCTTCCTTTTTTTAATTTTTTAATTTTTTATAATTGTAATGCTTTTAATTCAATTTTTATGTGAATTTTATTATAATTATCTTTTTTTTTTTTTTTTTTCAATATCACAAGCAATGGTAGGGAATGTAACATTTCTTTTGTCTGTTTGTTGTATAACATTTTGGAATATAAGCCTACTATTTTGGATCATCTTATTCCAGATGCAAATCTACAGGATACCTAATTTAACATTTCTTTCATAATGTCTTTTATGTTCCTTTTTCCCATTATTAATTTCATCAAATATCATAACTCTTCATTTACTCGATAAATTTTATTTGTTTCTAGTAAATTATGCTCTAGCATACTGCTATTTTTTTAGGTTGCTATTCCACAACAATCAAGATGCTGATTTTGACTACAAATGCTGTTGCTTGCCTCAATTGCCACTAGGTATACATGATGACTACCTTCATGTAATCTAGCTATTTAAGTACATGATTTATTATACAGTCCTTGGTTGCTAAAGGTGCAAATTGAAACTGTAAAATAGAGGGCTCTTATTTATTTATTTATTTTTGGTTTTTAAACCCAAAGATGATATAACAAGACTATGAAATATGAGTTAGATATAGCAGGTACAACCTCTAGCTTAATTTGATCTAAGTTCTCATTCGGACCAAATCAAGTTGAATCCCAACTAAGGGTGTTTGTTTACTTGATTATCACTTTTTAAGGAATTAATGCTTTTTGCCCCCTGCATTATTTGTTATATAATTATGAAGATGAAGATTAGAGTGTGAGAGATAGAGATAGAGAGAGATATATAATATAATACATATGTTTCATTTATGATTTATTTCATCATTCCCTTTGGTGTCATTATTTGGGCAAGAAATTTTTACTCTATCAATTTTTTATTTTTTTTAAGAAAGAACTTCCCTCATGTTTTACAATATGTACAAGTGCATTCTTTGGAGTTCTATTTTATTTGGTATTTTGAAGAGAGCTTTTAGGTCTTGATTTTAATAATGCTACGTAAGCATTATGTATGTGTATGCAGTGAAAATAGACGGTCAATGCATGGGGCATAATATGCATACTGGATCTAATTAATCTAGTGAAAATTTTTATGTTATTTCAGAATTCAATGGAAAAATGAGATTACTAAGCTTGCTGAAGCTGGACCACTAGGGCTTAGTGCCCAATTTTTGACTATTAATAAAAGAGGACGTATCTTGCTTTATAGCAGAACACTGTCATATTCTTGGTAGATTTTTTCTCGTGTAGTATCAATTATATATGTGTTTGACGTAAATTCTACATATCTTACATTTGTTAGAATGTGAAAAAAAGTGGACAGTAAGTATTATCTTTGATTCATTGTTATCTTTATATCATGATTTGGCATTTTCTAACATGCACAGTGATACTTTCGCCTTTTGCATGAAGGTAATGCCCTTTAAAGCCCTTTTGAGTTCAGCCAAAGTTTCAGAGCTTTCTAGGGATTATCATATGCTTGAGTTTTTCAATTTCAGTCTCACTTAGGAGTTGTCTTAGAATCAGTTACTAAAGAGCTGATTTGGAAATTTTCTGAACATGGTCTCTTAATACTTTCAATGGTAGAGCTTATCTGTGACTTTAAGATTATGCGACTTCTTCTTTGCAATCTGGTTATGTTATGCATCACCCTTACATGCATCTATGAACACATTAAGTCAATTCATTTAGTATTTTTTTTCTTCATAGGTGCATGGAAATTGAGATTAGAAAACAAGGGATTCTATAGCTTACTGATATTGCTCTTTTTTTTGGGTTAAAACCTTTATCTCTATCTATTTGGTTTCTTCTGAAGAATGCAAAATGCTATGCGGAGCAAACTCAAACTGTAACACGCAAGACTCCAACAATTACTCACATTTAATGTATTAGAGGAATTGCTTTGGCTAGCCAGACCCAGAACTGCATGTCATTGGTGGGTGTGAGTAGCTTGTCTGCAGTGGCATACAAATACCCTGTATCATTGGTTGCTCTGAATTCATTCAGTCCAACTTTCAAAGTTATCTCCTTTTTTGCTTTTTTATTTTTCTAAAATGGAATCTTGGTATTCGTCATAGTTCTTTTTCTCGGCTCCTTGGTATAAATGTTGCTTCAAGGATCCTCTGTAGGATTCATCAAATGGTGGTTGGGTTTCCCTTTTCAGTTTAACAAATGCCAGATGAATTTTTTTTTTTTTTTTTAATAAATTTCCCCACAACTCACCCTTTGATCCCCCATTGATAGATAATGCATCCCAAGCTACACCACTATCATCCTCTGAGCCTGTGAAATCTGTGAGGCTCTCCGTTGATCGATAAAGGGAAAGCGGAATCACCAATTGTCTCCCATCCCACAATTCAAGGACCCAATCTCTAGAATTGCCCCAGGACCTATCCAATCCATCAAAGGACTGCCCGTTTGAGAGTCGAAGCTCATCCTTGCTTTGGGTTGGGACAATCACCAGATCATTAGGCTGAGCTTCAGATAACATCAAACCTGTCATCGCGGCATAAGATAAACTGAGTCATAATTTGTCCTGTCCTTGACAACCAATGTCTGTTGTGTAAACCTTTTTATGGGTTTATACTTTATATATGGGGTGGTTAAATACATTTTTTCGTTTTCACTTGTTGATACATATAAATCCAGATTGACTTTTGCTTTCCTTTTAAAATTCTTTGAGATTCGATATTTCAAATGGTATATAATGGTGAATTGAAATTTCAGGGAAGGATTTTGGCCACAACTCGATGATGGTGGGTCTGGATTATCACCCAGTGATTATTATGATGGTGATGGTAGTCAGGGGCCTTACAGTTACAAGAAGAGAAGATTAAAGAAAGATTGGAAGTTATCACTAGTAATAGTCCCTCTAGACACAATACATGCGTGCGCATGCGCGTGCGCCCACACGCATATATATATATATATTACAAATTCGATTGCTCATACAGACAAGGTTCTTTGTACAGATGGGGAATGTCCTCAATTCTTTTTTCTTTTTAGGATCGGGAAACCAGATACATCACAATAGCCTCTACTACTAGAGACATATGACTCTCTTTTATCAGTCAAGCAAGATAGCCTCTAAGAACCTTCGCATACAATGTTGTTAAATTTTGTTCCATTTATCTAATATGGAAGTTTCCTTTTGTATTTTGTGGGAGAAAAAATCAATTGAGGCGAATGTTTCCCTTCTCCCCATGAGAGCAATTGGTAGCAGCCAAGAGAGAACTCGTAAATTTCAGGTAAGCTAGTTACTCTAAACATTCGCTATGTTAAATGCTCCTAAACTAGAATTCCTTTGATTTTTTTTTATTCCTATTTCTGTCACTGGGATTCTTGTAAGAACTAAGCTCACTATCCCCCTTTAAATGCTATCTACCAATACTTTGGTGTTATCTTTGAAATAAATATTTAATGTAATTACGTACCGAAATATTTTGTTTTCATAAACACAAACATATTAATGTCTTAATCATACTGTTAAAACTTATAATTCTCCAACTGCTGTCCCTATGTACTTTTTGAAGACTATTTAAGTGCTTTTCTCTGTATTTGTGCTTGTTGGAAAAGTGCCAATATAATGCATAATTATAACAGAGAACTTAAAATAAAATTTTCATCTGAACCATCCTTCACCAAATCAATCAAAACATATCTTTTCTGTTTCTTCTACAATTCAAATTAGCAACATAGTCTTGCCAAAAAATATAATTTGTGATAATCTTATAAAATTGCAGCTTGTGACAGGCCATATAAATGTAACATAGGAATTCATATTAACAGCTTCTGTGATTGTTCATTGATTGGTAATGTTTTATATTATTCTCAAGGTTGTAATAGACAACATATGGATGAAAATGTGGAGCAAAAGCGTCCAAAAGATCAACCTAGAACAGATGGACCAGAAGATAAACACAGCAGAATTTAGTTTGGTTGATTAAAAGCATTCTCATTTACTTGTGTCACCAACATATCAAGGGGGTTCAGGCAAACAAAGTTCAACGTGGAAGAACTATCTTTGCACCCTAACAACACATGGGGTAAGGTGTTGACACTCTGGAGGTTCCATTGGTTCCAACCTCTCTACATTGGCTGCTAAATCGGGACCCATCAGTGACTCACTCCAAGCTCAGTAGCTCTCCTTTATCATGGGAATAAAACCATTGGCATAGTGGTTTTATATTCAGTTATCCTATTTTTTACTATGAGAATGTACTCGCACTTTCTCTCATTACTGTTAATATTGAGTTTTCTCTTGTATGAAAACCACATTGTGCCTTAACACTATTATAATGCTATATATATTTACACTTTCATGGTCAAAGGAAAACATCCAAAAATTGATCTGTTGGATAAATACTAGCAAAATAAAAAAGGCCTCAACTTTGATTAGAAAATTGCATAGAAACTGTCAGCTGTCAAGATGTTCACTGCAAAAAGTAAATTTCAGCAGGCATAACTACTTTAGGCTTCACATATTTGGAAACAACAAAAGATAAATTTCATGTAATACCCTACTACAGTGGCAATGAAGATAATTTATAACTCACACATTGACAAGTTTTGAGAAAGAAATAAGGAAGATATAGTTTATTATCCTCTAGGATTTGTAATGTAAGGTTTGGATTTCCTGACAAGCGGTAATGGGATTTTTAAAAATGAACCAATCTCTTTGATCCTCAAATAGTTCGAACTATTAGGAGAATTCACCTCCCCTTAATTACTCAGGATAAATTGTTATGAGCCCATCACCTCATAGCTGTTAGCGGTGGCAGTTATTCAATTAAATCTAAGCATCGGATAGCATACACAGGCCCTAAAAATGGAAACACTTGTGGAAGCAAAAAAATTCACAAAAGACTCAAATTATTGTTCTGGGGAAAATCATGGGACATCCAACCTGCCAAATTGTTTTTCAGCATCAAATGGGGTTTAAAAGGCACCCAAATGACTCTTCTTCTTCTTCTTTTTTTCTTTTTTTGGGTGCTCCTTTACTATTATAACATGGTCTCTTACCATAAGGTCTTTGAATTTCGCATCAGTTAGTTCTCAGCTTATTTGTATGTAGATTAAAAATAGTTTTCCTATTAGGCATTTTCAAATCAATCCAGAAGAAGAGAAATTTATACTTTGCAGCAATCTCTATTGATAGAATGTGGTGGATCAGAAACCAAAATGTTGTTTGAAAATCTAACCCCTGACCCTAGAGATGCTGCCCAGCTTATAAACAAAAGCTTTAGTTAGCATATAAAAAATTAAGATGCTCACATCAGATAAAATCAGCTGCTAGATTCCACCTTAATCAGTTTGGGCCAAAGTGAATTTTGATGCTGCAATCCATCATGATCTAGTTTCTGCGATAGTGTGTTGTTGAGATTATAATGGATATTGTATTTAAGCAGAGTTCCAAGTTTCTTGTAATACCTCTATATATTGAAGCTCCGGCAGCTCTTTACAAAAACCCAAATATGTGATTTTTGAAGGCAACACTAGCAATAATCAACACCTCAAACTAATAACAATTTAACTAAAACATCACCCTTTTGCATATCATGTTCCCAAGAAGTTCATATGCTTCATACAGCGAAACAAAAACATTATTATAGAAATACAGTAATGAAGGCAGGTATGCAGGGACAATCAAGTACTGATTGTTTCATGCACATAATGAACTATGTGTCAACACCAACATAGTTCCGATTTGCACTGTGGAGGTCCCATTGGTTCCAATTTCCAACCTCTTTGCATTGGTAGTTAAATTAGGGACTATCAGTGACTCACTCCAAGCTCAATAGCCCTCTATTTAACTTGGGGATTAAAATAGTGGCATAGTGGTTTTATATTCATGTTCTCCTATTTTTACCATGAGTATGTACTCACCTACAAATTTCTTTCAATCAATTTTGATGTGTTTCTTGTAAGAAAATCAGATTGTACCTTAATAATATTATATTGTTATATATATATATATATATAGGAACAAAGGAACAAAGGAAAACATCCAAAATTTGATCATTTGTTAAATACCTAAAGAAAGAATACAACTTGGATTAGAAATTAACAAAGACACTGTTAGCTGTCAAGATGTTCATTGCATCAAGTAAATTTCAGCACAACAACATTAAATTTCACTTTTTTGGTAAGGATAAAAAATAAATTCCAAGTAGGACCCTGCAGTGGTAATGACAAGCTAATTTATGAACTCATCCATTGACAAGTTTTGAGAAAGAAACAAGGAAGATATAGTTTATCAGACTCCAGGATTTGGAATGTAAGATTCGGATTTCGTTGCCAAAAATTAGGTTGTAAGATATTAAGGCCTTTTGGGAGACACATTATATCTGAATCCGTAGTGTTTGATACTAATTGAATTTGTGTTGAGTTTATTGATTAGATGTGGACTAAAGTTTTTATCATTATGAACAGTGAATATGGCAAAATTTTATAGTTTGTGTTTTATTTTGATGGGTGAGTTAGATTTATTTAAACAAGAATCACAATACAAGAGGTTCAAAATAAGAAGCAAGAACAGAATCAACACAGCAAACACTTAACAAGCATAAAAACAGAACCTGCAATGAACTAGGAAGCAACACAACAACAGCGAAAACAACACAAAACAGAAATGGCGACACCACACCTGGTACAACATCTTAGTCTTTAAAGGGAGTAGAGGACACTCCCCAATCCAAACAAAGAATCTTGTTCATCACAGTTTTCTGTTTCGTTTTTTCTTTGCATGAATAAAGAAGATGCATACATATGTTTTTTGATAGGTCAGATGTCATACACATTTACATATAGTTTATTCTTTCACAAATTACACTCAAATGTCATTATATAGATTTTTTAGCCACATCAAAACCATTACATTTGAGCATACCAATGAAACACTTGGCATACTTAAACCACTCTAATGACAACAAATACAATTCAACTAAAACATCATTCTTTGAGTAGCATGAGTTCAAGAGGTTCAAATGCTTTTATACCGAAAAGATAACACAATTACAACAATACAATAAGAAAGGCAGCAATGCAGGGTAGAAACAACTACTGATGTTTTGGTTGGTTGAGCATTTGAAAATCCTTGAAACATATGCATTTGAAGCCTGACAGTAAGAACAATAGCAATATAAATAATAAATAAAATTTAATATAAAAATGTAAAAAGGAAAATGGAATATAATATGTGAAAGGGGGAAATGCAGGCTTACCAACAGTAATTTTCAGGCAAGTAAAACTTGATAGCTCAAATGTCTTTCCTATCACAATAAAAACTTGGTAATGTGAATTATAACATTAGTAAAAGAATTTCTACAAATTCAGAAATTTGAGTAATGTTTGTCGTCCAGTTATTACTTCATTCTACTCACAATGACATTTGTAAAATTATTTATTAGTTTCAAGCTAATTGGTACAATAGAAATAGTAGTAGTATAAGAAAGAGGAAAAAACAGGAAAGATTGAAAGATTACAGTTACTATTTGGGCTGTTTTCTTTTATCTAAAATTTTCATTCTGTTACCAAACAGAAACGATGTTTTTGATCTTTCTATGTAACGTAATATTTTATGGTTATCTCTATCACAAGCTAAAAGATATTGGGTTGAAGCTGTTTGGTAACACGAAATAATGGCTTTAATTGTATGTGTGAAAAACTTTGGTCCTATAATTTCCTGAAAAGTGGGTGGGGACGTACCTATAATTTCCTGAAAGTGGTGTGGGCACTTTGGTCCTCCACGAATCAACTTTGTAGACGCTCCAACAATTCTGAATTGCCAAGCTTGTAGCTTTTGTAGTATACCCCATGAGTCCTACACAAGAAATCAACACAGGGAATATGCTTGACTTTCCCAAAATCAGGGCCTTCATCTGGTTGCAGACTAAGAATGAATTCAATCGGCATTTCAACAAATTCCACAATTTTGAGGCTTTTCAAATGGTGGATGCCAGAGGGCACGTCCTTTAGCTGTGGGCATTCTCCAATTACAAGCTTTTCAAGAAGAGGCAGGGCACCTTCATCTATTATCAACCTATTCAATCCTCCCAAATTATCAAGCCTTAGATTCTTGAGTTTTTGGAAGCCTCCTCCCTCAATATGTAATTGCTCACCTCCATATCCATTGAGAAGCTGAAGACGCATCAAATTAGGCAGAGCTTGAAGGACCTTTAATGGATCTTCCATTAATTTTGACCAGTTCAAAGCAATTCGAGCTATACTTTTGAGTTTCAGAATCCATTCCGGAAACTTTTCTAGCCGCCCAGATAGGCCAAGAGTTTGTAAGAAGGGTGGAGGAGAAGACATTGATTGTAATTCAAGAACTTCTTCGTCACTTGCTGCCTGGATTCTCAACGTCTGAAGGTGGCTCATTGTCTCTAGCACCTTGCATAAAGCCATCCCATTCTCTCTCCTCAATTTAGCGATCTCCAACTTCCTCAACTGTCCCAAACTACCCAATTCTGTTAGAAGGGCATTGTTTTTGGCTTCGATCTTAGAAAGCTTTTGTAAGGATTGTAAATGCCCAATGCCACTGGGTATTTTTACTGCTTGTCTAAAGTCAATATTGAATTCTACATCATTGTCTTCAATGTATGCCGCAAGATACCGTAGCTTATGGAGTCTACTGATCTCTGTTGGTAGTTCAGACACAAAGGAACGTTTCAAATCCAAAGTCTCTAGGTAGTGCAGTTTACCTATTGACTTAGGAAGCATTTTCACTTTTGTATCTCTAAGGCTTAAATATCTTAGATGTAATAGGTTTCCAACTTCTTTAGGAATGTAATCAATTGGAGCACCTTCAAAATCCATTGTTCTCATGAGCTTGAAATTTGCAAAACAAGTAGTAAAAAAAGAATTGGGTACTTCATCTAACCCAAAAATGAAAATAGAACGAGTTTGGAAATTAGAAATACTTTGCGATGGAGTATTTACATTGTTCGTAATTGAGATACGTCGAGCAATTTTGTCAAAACTTGAGTAGTTTTGAATTGAGACTAAACAAAAATTCAACTCCTCTGCTCTTGAAAGAATGACCTCACGTAACATATCATGAACTCGACAAAATCTATTTTTGCCAACTTCATCAAACACTGCCACTTGAACCAAGCTTCTATGAATGAGTTGGTTCAAGTAAGCTTGTGCAAGTTCTTCCAATGTTAATCCTTGCTTTTCTTTTACAAAGCCCTCAGCTATCCAAAGTCGAATTAGTCTTGCACAATTTATAGAGTAATCCTCTGGAAACATGCCTAAATAAAGGAAACAAGCTTTGAGGTAGTAAGGTAAATCATGATAACTAAGAGATAGAATTTTAGGGATACTTCTTAGACGTGAATTAGTGTCTAATTCCAAACTAAAACTATCATGCAATTTACCCCACTCAGAGACAACCTTGTCCTTGCTTGACAAAAGGCCACCTATAACCACAATTGCAAGTGGCAAACCTTCACATCTCTCTACTATTTTGCTTGACAGCTCAACTAGTTCATGTGGACAATTGTTCTCTTCATGTTGGAACACCTTCTTGTAGAACAATTCCAAAGCTTTATCTGACGGTAGAGGTAGTTGCTTGTGCACATAACAAGATGAAGATTCATTGTGAGAAGGAGCAACATCCTCATTTCGAGTTGTGATTACAATTCCACTACCTTTGTCATTATTAGGTAAGGCAAATTTTATATATTCCAAAAAATCTATATCCCATAAATCATCAACAACAATTACATATCTTTGCTCATGTAAACATTGCCTTAATACTTTAATAAGATTTATCTCTTCCATTTTGTCAATTTCTTTAGGAGCAAACTCCTTTCTTGCCTCATATAATTGCTTTATCATGTCCCTAAATAGGTCTTCCTTCTTGAATGATTGAGACACAGTGATCCAAGCACGACAATTAAAGTGTGCTACCACTTTCTTGTTGTCATACACTTTCTTCACAAGAGTGGTCTTGCCAACCCCACCAATGCCAACCACTGAAATCATAATGCGATTAGATGGTCCTTCTACTAGCCAGTTTATCAATTTGTCTCTATGTGACTCAATGCCCACAACTTCAGCTTCTTCAATGAAAAGAGATGCCACTCGAGGGTCATACCATGTAACACTTCTTGCATTGTTGCTCAATCCCCCTTGCTCTATCGTGTTGAAACGATATTTTACAGCCAACTCTCTCTTTTCCTTGAGATTGATGCTGATGTCTTGAATCTTGGAGACTATGACATGTTTAGCTTTTAACTTTTTGGTAAATTGAAAAAACTTTCGGAGGAAATGGAAGTGTTGCCTTGGCCCAAGAGGACCTTTTGCTAAATGAAGTATGTATTCATCAATGATGTCTTCAATGTGGTAAGCTTCTTCCCTTATCTGTTTCACCCATGTTTTCTCAACATTGCTCATATTCTCTTGCTCGACCCTCGCATCTGCATCCTTAAGGAAAGATTGAATAATCTCTAATTCACCTTTGATGCTTGCAACTTTGACGTGGACACCCTTAAGTAATCTCACTTCTTGAACTAACAATGGGATCAAATTCTTAATAACTAGGCTAACTGCAATCTCCGCCATTTCTCCTCCCTTCTTAAATAAGTGACCACAGTAATGTAAATGAATCAACCCAATGTCAGATTAGCAAAAATAAAATTTAGATGTTAATGGAAAAAAAATTGCCTCTGTTTCATAATATTACCTTGTGAGCAGAAGGTCAAGATCCTTTCACTCCTTAATAACTTCACGAATTTGTTGTGTACTCAAAGAAAAACCAGAAGTTGGAGTTACTCCCCCATCGATCCTTACCAGCCCACCATGTGCAATAGAATGAAGGAGTCCTTGGCTCTTGACAGCAACATTCTTCAATTAAAAGCAAACAACACATGAAAGTATATGTCAGATTCGTTCATTAAGCCAAATGGCCAAGCTATATGCTTAGAATTATTTGGATTTAGTATCTAAATTGATTAAGGAAGAACTTTGAATGTAACGATAAATGATACAATAAGGCAAAAGATGCAAGGAAAACAAAATCATAATCTTGGTGTTTTTGATAATTTCTAAATCAGATAAGTAGAATACATTCTACAATACAAAATAGGCTCTTTCACCTGGAAACAATATATAAAACGGAATAATTACTCTTTTCAGTGTAGTTCCAATGAGAGGCATCAGAAACAAATGAGTACCTTATCTTTATGTTGAACTCATTTTTCTTCTCAAGTAGACAAAGCAGCAACTTCAACCTGACATAAATGTCTAAGATAAGCTAATCTTGGAAAAGAGCACATGTTACATTACAAAATTCACTTCATAGAGTTTCTAAATATGCTAGGGGCTTAGGAACAGAGTCTCATAGATGTATTTTGCTTTACAAGTGATCACATCTATAGCCAAAGATGATGCTGGGAAAAAATGAAAAAAAGATGAGAGCCAGATTGTGACATTGCTTTGTAGAAAAAGAAATGATCTAAAGTATTTCCTCAGTCAATGGCAATCTGTAAACACTAATCTAAAATATGTGGGAGACAAAAAATGGACCAACTGCTCTTAGTCTTTTATACTTTCTTAAAGTTATCCACTAAAGGACCATTCATTTTCTTTTCTCCTTTGAGTTTCAATTGTCTATTTCTTGAGAAATTTTGTAGATATTCTCAAATTCAACAACGTTCCAATGTTAGTGGGAAGGCTTTCACATTGTCGGTAGCTATAGACAACCAACTAGAAGGGAGTTCACGTACATGCTATAGACTTTTAAAATAGAGTTCAAATGCCATATTATTCCAACCAATCTTACAATAATAGATTTCATAAAGTTCCTTTACTGTTTCAAATGGTGATTCTTTTATCATATTACAACCTTGAAGCTCTATATCTTCCCTTTCTAAAGTGCCACTCTTCCTTTTGGAATCATTGATTCCAAGTGTTGTTAAGGCCATATGTGCTCCTTTTTCTTAGCAACTAGCTACGAACCCGCGTGTTGCGTGTGATAATTATTTTTATAGTGGTTTTATTATTATTATTTTTTTTACAATTTAAACTAATCTAATAAAGATTAATGTATTTTGTAATTATATTTTTATTTATTATAGGAACAATCATAAATGTAATATAAGAACAGTCCAAAATACCAAAAAAACATAAACTAAAAAAAATTTAATAAAACTAAATAATGATTAATTGAACCAATATTAGGATAAAATTTTGTTTTCGGTAATCTATTAAGGTTATTTTCTTTGTAGAAATTATAATTTCGGCCACCCAAAACATATTATCAAATAATCAATTATTAGCAAAATCTAAGAATTAAATTTCTATACAAGCATTGTTATAAAATAATAAAAATAAAAATAAAAATAAAATTACAAAAGTTAAAATTTGTCATCTATCCGATTATTTTCGTTTAGCTAATCTTTGCTTTTCTTTAAATGAATGGCATTATAGAGTACTTCTAATACAATTATTAAGAGTACTTTGTCCACCACAAAGAATTAGAAAATAAACAAAAATTAGTAAAGTCTCATAGTTTAACATCTAAATTGAGCACTATAAAAAATCATGATATGTAACAGAATAAATACCAAATTATCCAAATTATGCTATGTAATATAATAATATTATATTTTTTATGCTATATTTAATTCTTTAGAACGCAATAGGATAATATTTAACAATCAAAGAGAATAAAAATTAAATTAAAAAAAAAGAAAAAA
Organism: Quercus rubra; assembly: GCA_035136125.1. Classification (NCBI taxonomy): domain Eukaryota; kingdom Viridiplantae; phylum Streptophyta; class Magnoliopsida; order Fagales; family Fagaceae; genus Quercus; species Quercus rubra. The sequence continues at coordinate 44,295 of JAXUIC010000281.1, forward strand.
AAAAAACAACAACAACAATTTAAAAAACAAAAATAAATCTCATTAACCCAAAATAGAGTTTTAAAGAATATAAAAAATTATCAACCTAAAGTAGAGATGCAAGAAAAAAAAAAATCCACCAAAAAATTTAGAGAGAGAGAGAGAACCATTTTTTTTGTAAGGGAAAACTATGCATAGAATAGAAGAGATAGTGACAAATTTATAGTAAGAGGGTGTAAATAAGAAAAGACAAAAATAAAAGAAGATGAAGGAAAAGAGGAATAATGATATTAATGTAGAGGGTAGTGGGGAGATGAAAAAGTAAGGGAGGGAGAAAGATTGAAAAAGTAGTGGAAAGATGAAATGGTAAGGGAGAGAGAAAGGTTGGAGAAGTGTAAATATTAAAAAAATAAATGTTAAAAACAATTATAGGAAAATTGAAAAAAAAAAAAAAAAAAAACCTAAAGCTTGAAAGGCTTCGATGTTTTTTTGTTTTTTTTTTTTTTTCTTTTTCTTTTCTTCCTTTAAGCTGAAAAGGCTCACACAAAACCTTAAAGCTGAACTGAAAAGGTTTTGGGTTGGGCTTGATAGTGGAATTAAATAAATAAGATGTGGGTTGGATTAATTATACAGATTTATTATAGGGTAATAGTGGAAGTAAATAGATAAGTAGTTGGCTACATTTATAGGGTTGAAAATTATAAAAACCATTTTAAAATTGTAGGAAAAATTATATATATATATATATATATATATTTTTTTTTTAAATGACATGGCAGCTGATATGGCACAATGTGAGAGCAACAACATTAATATATAGATAAAAAAAAAAAAAAAAAAAAAAAAAAAAAAAAAAAAAAAAAAAAAACCTCTATAGCTTGAAAGGCTTCAACGTTTTTTTATTTTTATTTTTATTTTTTTCCTTTAAGCTGAAAAGGCTCACACAAAACCCTAAATCTGAACTGAAAATGCTTTGGGTTGGGCTTAATAGTGGAACTAAATAAATAAGAGGTGGGTTAGATTAATTATACAAATTTATTATAGGGTGATAGTGGAAGTAAATAAATAAGTAGTGGGCTGGATTTATTATAAGATGATAGTGAAAGTAAATAAATAAGTAGTGGACTACATTTATAGGACTGAAAATTGTAAAAACCATTTTAAAATTGTAGGAAAAATTATATTTTAAAAAAAAAAATGACGTGGTAGCTGATGTGGCGCAACGTGAAAGTAGCAGAATTAAATGCTACGTTTCAGCTTTTAGTAATATATAGATTATTGCTCGCTATGTTGCCATGAGGGCCACACCAATTATACACTTCTCTCTCTCTCTCTCTCTTTTTTGGGGGGGGGGGGGGGTTAATTAGAAATGATAGCCCCACCCATTGATTAGAAATGATAGGGCCATATGTACTGTTGCTATGCTTATTTGTGCTCTAGTCATTTGTCTTTGCAAATCATATTGTTAATAAGTTAGCAGGAGCCTTCTAGAGGATTAGCTTTCTACGTATTTGTCAAAGCTATTAAGTAACTTATTATAATCTTGCCTAAGCATAGTATTCATGTTACAAGTGTAGTTCAGGCCGATCTCTCCTATCTTTCTTATATCTTTCTTAATGAAATTTTAGTTTTCCATAATATATATATAGCCAAAATTGAGAGAAAATCCAATTACATTTTAAATTGATGTCTAATTTTATTTATGTGTCCCATCCAATTTTCTTAATTTTGGTATTACTATTTACGACACCAAAAAAAATCAAGGACCAATTTAATTTTCTTAATTGTTTTTGCTCAATGAGTTATTTAGTGAGAAAATTATAGAATTAAAATTAATAAACCTAAAAAAAATCACTTGTTAAAAATAAATTGGAATATGAAAAGTCTACGCAATGAAAGGGTTACTTAGAATGTGTAAAGTTTGTAGGGGAAATGTATATCCATAATTGTGCTCATTATTACAACTTAATCTACTAGCATCCTAAGGTCATATATATATATATATATATATGTATGTATGTATGTATATGTGTGTGTGTGTGTGTGTGTGTGTGTGTGTGTGTGTGTGTGCGCGTGTGTGTTTAATTGCTTTACTATAAATGTTTTGATCTAAGAGAAATTAACTTAAGATTGTGGATGATCACTTGAATACAAGAGTTTTATCTATTTCTCTTATTTCACAGCATGTTATCATCACGAGTCTCTATCCAATTTTAAAAGGAAGTTCTACTTTTTATTGTTCTTCAAACATCAAAGATTATTTGTGTTATCTTCTCAACTTACTATAAGTTTTCCTTCCTAAAAATTAGTTATTATCCTATTTCTTTGTTATCAAGTTTTATGCTTATATTTTTAGTGATTATTTTAATAGATTAAAATTTTATGAGAATCACATTCTATATATATTTTGTTAAAGATGGTTAGTATGTTACACGTATCAATCAAATTTGAACATATATGTAGTATTCTTTCATTATAATTTTGTATAATAAAAATGTTTCTTTATTTAAATACTTATGTAATTAAATATTTGATATAGATGCCAAACCATACAAAACTTGAATTTGATACCTTGACTTTGAGAATTTCTTATAGTATTATTATTATTATACAGATAGAAGTTATACAAACTAAAATTGAGAATTTCACAATTAAAAATTTAAATATATTTTTTTTATTTCAAATAAATTTATATTATTTTTAGTAAATACTATATTTTATATTTTCAAAATATACAAATATTATATATAAATTTAGTAAAATTTTAATATCCATTTAATTATGCTTAGATCCATGAATGTATATGCAAGCATGAGTTACAAGCTAGTAGGTGGGAATAGTGTGGGTCAATACTATCCATTTAAGGTCCAGACCTAATTGGGCTAAACTCGGGACATTACTCGTAGCCCAACCCAACTTTAAATTCAGCCCAATTAAATAAAAGAAAAGAAAAGAAAGAAAATAGAAAATCAATCATCACATTCACTGCCCTTGAAATTGTAAATACTCTCATTCCCTGTTTGGTTATCGAGAAAACAGAGCGAAAAACATGAACCCAGAAGGTAAGGCCATGTTTGGTTCAATAATTTTCATCACTCAATTTCCGTCACTCATCACTCATTACTCAAAATACCCTACCCGTTTTGGCACCATCACTCACTTGTCATCACTCAATATTTTTCACACTGTTGTGGGGTCGCATACCTGTCACTCGGTGCAGTTTTTTTTTTTTTTTTTTTTTTTTTTTTTTTTTTTTTTCAGTATCACTAAACCCAGTGAAAAAAAAAAGAAAAAAAGAAAAAAAAAATGATAATGCCTTAAAATGTATACTTGTTATATGTTTATGTGGACGTTATCTCCTTATTACTATGCTTAATTTGTATAATTAAGCCATGCTTTTCATTAGTCCCTATTATTTATCTTTACATAATTTCTTGAATAAGATG
>JAXUIC010000282.1:0-47713 GCA_035136125.1 Quercus rubra
GTAGGAACGAAACGGAATGATAGATTTTATTTTTCTCTTTCTCTGCCTTTCCCAACCTATTTTAGCTTGAGAAGAAGCCGTAATGGTATTTTTAAATTTTTTCGCAATTTTTTTGTAATTTTCTATTACGCGTCGGGTAAGAACGAAACGGAATGATAATTTTTATTTTCTTTCTTTCTCAGTCTTTTCCAACCTATTTTGGCTTGAAATGAAGCCGTAATAGTATTTTTCAATTTTTGTATTTTTTTGGAATTTTCTGTTACGGGTCGGGCAGGAACGAAACGAAACGATAATTTTTGTTTTTCCGTTTTCTCTGTCTTTCCCAACCTATTTTGGCTTGAAACAAAGCCCGAGTGTTATTTTTTAATTTTTTTTTAATTTTTTTTTTAATTTTCTATTACACGTCAGGCAGGAATGTGAGGGATTGATAATTTTTATTTTCTCTCTTTCTTAGTCTTTTCCAACCTATTTTGGCTGGAAATGAAGCCGTAATCGTATTTTTTAATTTTTTGAATTTTTTTGCTAATTTTTTGGAATTTTCTATTACGGATAGGGTAGGAACGAAACGGAACGAGAATTTTTATTTTCTCTCTTTCTCTGCCTTTTCCAACCTATTTTGGCCTGAAAAGAAGCCATAATGGTTTTTTTTTTAATTTTTTGAATTTTTTTACTATTTTTTCGTAATTTTCTTTTAGGCGTCGTGCAGGAACGAAGCGGAATGATAATTTTTATTTTCTCTCTTTCTCAATCTTTTCCAACTTATTTTGGCATGAAATGAAGCCGTTATCGTATTTTTAATTTTTTGAATTTTTTGCTACTTTTTTGTAATTTTCCATTACGCGTCTGGCAGGAACCAAATGGAATGATAATTTTTATTTTCTCTCTTTCCCAGTCTTTTCCAACCTATTTCGGCTTAAAATGAAGCCGTAATTGTATTTTTCAATTTTTTGAATTTTTTTGCTATTTTTTTGGAATCTTCTATTTCGCGTCGGACAGGAAAGAAACGGAATGATAATTTTTATTTGCTCTCTTTCTCTGTCTTTTCCAACCTATTTAGCGATGAAACGAAGCCGTAATCTTATTTTTTAATTTTTTGAATTATTTTGCTACTCTTTTTGAATTTTCTATTTCTGGTCGGGTAGGAACGAAATGGAATGATGATTTTTATTTTCTCTCTTTCTCTGTCTTTTCCAACCTATTTTTCCATGAAATGAATCCGTAATCATATATTTTAATTTTTTTGAATTTTTTTGCTATTTTTTTTGAATTTTCTATTACGGGTCAGATACGAACGAAACGAAACGATAATTTTCATTTTCCCTCTTCTCTGCCTTTTCCAATATATTTTGTGTTGAAAAGAAGCCATAATGGTATTTTTGAATTTTTTTTCAATTTTTTGGCTATTTTTTGGTGATTTTCTGTTACGTGTCGGGCAGGAACGAAACAAGATTATAATTTTTATTTTCTCTCATTCTCAGTCTTTCCAACCTATTTTGGCATGAAATGAAGCCGTAATTGTATTTTGGAATTTTTTTGTTTCGGGTCGAGTAGGAACGAAACGGAATGATAGATTTTATTTTTTCTCTTTCTCTGCCTTTTCCAACCTATTTTAGCTTGAGAAGAAGCCGTAATGGTATTTTTAAATTTTTTCGCAATTTTTTTGTAATTTTCTATTACGCGTCGGGTAGGAACCAAACAGAATGATAATTTTTATTTTCTCTCTTTCTCTGTCTTTTCCAACCTATATTTGGCATGAAATGAAGCCGTAATCATATTTTTGAATTTTTTGAATTTTTTTGCTACTTTTTTCGAATTTTCTATTACGCGTCGGGTATGAACCGAACGGAATGATAATTTTTATTTTCTCTCTTTCTCAGTCTTTTCGAACCTATTTAGGCTTGAAATGAAGCCGTAATGGTATTTTTGAATTTTTTTTGAATTTTTTGGCTATTTTTTGGTGATTTTCTGTTACGTGTCGGGCAGGAACGAAACAAGATTATAATTTTTATTTTCTCTCATTCTCAGTCTTTTCCAACCTATTTTGGCATAAAATGAAGCCGTAATTGTATTTTTGAATTTTTTTGCTTCTTTTTTGGAATTTTTTTGTTTCGGGTCGAGTAGGAACGAAACGGAATGATAGATTTTATTTTTTCTCTTTCTCTGCCTTTTCCAACCTATTTTAGCTTGAGAAGAAGCCGTAATGGTATTTTTAAATTTTTTCGCAATTTTTTGTAATTTTGTATTACGCGTCGGGTAGGAACCAAACAGAATGATAATTATTATTTTCTCTCTTTCTCTGTCTTTTCCAACCTATATTTGGCATGAAATGAAGCCGTAATCATATTTTTGAATTTTTTGAATTTTTTTGCTACTTTTTCGAATTTTCTATTACGCGTCGGGTATGAACCGAACGGAATGATAATTTTTATTTTCTCTCTTTCTCAGTCTTTTCCAACTTATTTTGGCATGAAATGAAGCCGTTATCGTATTTTTTAATTTTTTGAATTTTTTTGCTACTTTTTTGTAATTTTCCATTACGCGTCTGGCAGGAACCAAATGGAATGATAATTTTTATTTTCTCTCTTTCCCAGTCTTTTCCAACCTATTTCGGCTTAAAATGAAGCCGTAATTGTATTTTTCAATTTTTTGAATTTTTTTGCTATTTTTTTGGAATCTTCTATTACGCGTCGGACAGGAAAGAAACGGAATGATAATTTTTATTTGCTCTCTTTCTCTGTCTTTTCCAACCTATTTAGCGATGAAACGAAGCCGTAATCGTATTTTTTAATTTTTTGAATTATTTTGCTACTCTTTTTGAATTTTCTATTTCTGGTCGGGTAGGAACGAAGTGGAATGATGATTTTTATTTTCTCTCTTTCCCTGTCTTTTCCAACCTATTTTTCCATGAAATGAATCCGTAATCATATATTTTAATTTTTTTGAATTTTTTTGCTATTTTTTTTGAATTTTCTATTACGGGTCAGATACGAACGAAACGAAACGATAATTTTCATTTTCCCTCTTTCTCTGCCTTTTCCAATATATTTTGTGTTGAAAAGAAGCCATAATGGTATTTTTGAATTTTTTTTCAATTTTTTGGTGATTTTCTGTTACGTGTCGGGCAGGAACGAAACAAGATTATAATTTTTATTTTCTCTCATTCTCAGTCTTTTCCAACCTATTTTGGCATGAAATGAAGCCGTAATTGTATTTTTGAATTTTTTTGCTTCTTTTTTGGAATTTTTTTGTTTCGGGTCGAGTAGGAACGAAACGGAATGATAGATTTTATTTTTTCTCTTTCTCTGCCTTTCCCAACCTATTTTAGCTTGAGAAGAAGCCGTAATGGTATTTTTAAATTTTTTCGCAATTTTTTGTAATTTTCTATTACGCGTCGGGTAAGAACGAAACGGAATGATAATTTTTATTTTCTTTCTTTCTCAGTCTTTTCCAACCTATTTTGGCTTGAAATGAAGCCGTAATAGTATTTTTCAATTTTTTGTATTTTTTTGGAATTTTCTGTTACGGGTCGGGCAGGAACGAAACGAAACGATAATTTTTGTTTTTCCGTTTTCTCTGTCTTTCCCAACCTATTTTGGCTTGAAACAAAGCCCGAGTGTTATTTTTTAATTTTTTTTTTAATTTTTTTTTTAATTTTCTATTACACGTCAGGCAGGAATGTGAGGGATTGATAATTTTTATTTTCTCTCTTTCTTAGTCTTTTCCAACCTATTTTGGCTGGAAATGAAGCCGTAATCGTATTTTTTAATTTTTTGAATTTTTTTGCTAATTTTTTGGAATTTTCTATTACGGATAGGGTAGGAACGAAACGGAACGAGAATTTTTATTTTCTCTCTTTCTCTGCCTTTTCCAACCTATTTTGGCCTGAAAAGAAGCCATAATGGTTTTTTTTTTAATTTTTTGAATTTTTTTACTATTTTTTCGTAATTTTCTTTTAGGCGTCGTGCAGGAACGAAGCGGAATGATAATTTTTATTTTCTCTCTTTCTCAATCTTTTCCAACTTATTTTGGCATGAAATGAAGCCGTTATCGTATTTTTTAATTTTTTGAATTTTTTTGCTACTTTTTTGTAATTTTCCATTACGCGTCTGGCAGGAACCAAATGGAATGATAATTTTTATTTTCTCTCTTTCCCAGTCTTTTCCAACCTATTTCGGCTTAAAATGAAGCCGTAATTGTATTTTTCAATTTTTTGAATTTTTTTGCTATTTTTTTGGAATCTTCTATTTCGCGTCGGACAGGAAAGAAACGGAATGATAATTTTTATTTGCTCTCTTTCTCTGTCTTTTCCAACCTATTTAGCGATGAAACGAAGCCGTAATCTTATTTTTTAATTTTTTGAATTATTTTGCTACTCTTTTTGAATTTTCTATTTCTGGTCGGGTAGGAACGAAATGGAATGATGATTTTTATTTTCTCTCTTTCTCTGTCTTTTCCAACCTATTTTTCCATGAAATGAATCCGTAATCATATATTTTAATTTTTTTGAATTTTTTTGCTATTTTTTTTGAATTTTCTATTACGGGTCAGATACGAACGAAACGAAACGATAATTTTCATTTTCCCTCTTTCTCTGCCTTTTCCAATATATTTTGTGTTGAAAAGAAGCCATAATGGTATTTTTGAATTTTTTTTCAATTTTTTGGCTATTTTTTGGTGATTTTCTGTTACGTGTCGGGCAGGAACGAAACAAGATTATAATTTTTATTTTCTCTCATTCTCAGTCTTTTCCAACCTATTTTGGCATGAAATGAAGCCGTAATTGTATTTTGGAATTTTTTTTGTTTCGGGTCGAGTAGGAACGAAACGGAATGATAGATTTTATTTTTTCTCTTTCTCTGCCTTTTCCAACCTATTTTAGCTTGAGAAGAAGCCGTAATGGTATTTTTAAATTTTTTCGCAATTTTTTTGTAATTTTCTATTACGCGTCGGGTAGGAACCAAACAGAATGATAATTTTTATTTTCTCTCTTTCTCTGTCTTTTCCAACCTATATTTGGCATGAAATGAAGCCGTAATCATATTTTTGAATTTTTTGAATTTTTTTGCTACTTTTTTCGAATTTTCTATTACGCGTCGGGTATGAACCGAACGGAATGATAATTTTTATTTTCTCTCTTTCTCAGTCTTTTCGAACCTATTTAGGCTTGAAATGAAGCCGTAATGGTATTTTTGAATTTTTTGGCTGTTTTTTGGTGATTTTCTGTTACGTGTCGGGCAGGAACGAAACGGAATGATAATTTTTATTTTCTCTCTTTTTCAATCTTTTCCAACCTATTTTTGCATGAAATGAAACCGTAATCGTATTTTTTAATTTTTTGAATTTTTTTCGCTACTTTTTTGGAATTTTCTATTTCGGGTACGGGTAGGAACGAAACGGAAGGATAATTTTCATTTTTTCTCTTTTTCTGCCTTTTCCAACCTATTTTGGCTTGAAAAGAAGCCATAATGGTATTTTTTTTTAATTTTTCGAATTTTTTTGCTATTTTTTGGTAATTTTCTGTTACGCGTCGGGCAGGAACCAAACCGAATGATAATTTTCATTTTCTCTCTTTCTCAGTCTTTTCCAACCTATTTTGGCTTGAAATGAAGCCGTAATGGTATTTTTCATTTTTTTGAATTTTTTTGCTATTTTTCTGGAATTTTCTAATACGGTTCGGGTAGGAACGAAACGGAACGATAATTTTTATTTCCTCTCTTTCTCTGCCTTTTCCAACCTATTTTGGCCTGAAAAGAAGCCATGATGGTTTTTTTTTAATTTTTTGAATTTGTTTGCTATTTTTTTGTAATTTTCTTTTACTCGTCGGGTAGGAACGAAACGGAATTATAATTTTTATTTTCTCCCTTCCTCACAATTTTACCACCTATTTTTGCTAGATATGAAGCCGTGATCATATTTTTTAATTTCTTGAATTGTTTTGCTACTTTTTCGAAATTTTCCATTACGGGTAGGGTAGGGTAGGAACGAAACGGAACGAGAATTTTATTTTCTCTCTTTCTCGGTCTTTTCCAACCTACTTTGGTTTGAAATGAAGCCCAACTGGTATTTTTAAATTTTTTGAATTTTTATGCTACTTTTTTGGAATTTTCTATTACGGGTCGGGTAGGAACGTAACGTAACGTTAATTTTTACTTTCTCTCTATCTCGGTCTTTTCCAACCTATAGTGGTTTTAAATGAAGCCATAATAGTACTTTTAAATATTTTGAAGTTTTTTTGCTTTCTTTTTCGAATTTTCTATAACACGTCAGTTAGAAACAGAATGGAACGATAATTTTTATTTTCACTCCATCACCGCCTTTTCCAACTTATTTTGGACTGAAAAGAAGCCATAATGGCATTTTTAAATTTTTTAAATTTTTTGCTATTTTTTGGTAATTTTCTGCTACGCGTCGGGTAAGAACGAAACGGAATGATAATTTTTATTTTCTTTCTTTCTCAGTCTTTTCCAACCTATTTTGGCTTGAAATGAAGCCGTAATAGTATTTTTCAATTTTTTGTATTTTTTTGGCAATTTTTTTGGAATTTTCTGTTACGGGTCGGGCAGGAACGAAACGAAACGATAATTTTTGTTTTTCCGTTTTCTCTGTCTTTTCCAACCTATTTTGGCTTGAAACAAAGCCCGAGTGTTATTTTTTAATTTTTTTTTAATTTTTTTTGTAATTTTCTATTACACGTCAGGCAGGAATGTGAGGGATTGATAATTTTTATTTTCTCTCTTTCTCTAGTCTTTTCCAACCTATTTTGGCTGGAAATGAAGCCGTAATCGTATTTTTTAATTTTTTGAATTTTTTTGCTAATTTTTTGGAATTTTCTATTACGGATAGGGTAGGAACGAAACGGAACGAGAATTTTTATTTTCTCTCTTTCTCTGCCTTTTCCAACCTATTTTGGCCTGAAAAGAAGCCATAATGGTTTTTTTTTTAATTTTTTGAATTTTTTTGCTATTTTTTCGTAATTTTCTTTTAGGCGTCGTGCAGGAACGAAGCGGAATGATAATTTTTATTTTCTCTCTTTCTCAGTCTTTTCCAACTTATTTTGGCATGAAATGAAGCCGTTAATCGTATTTTTTAATTTTTAGAATTTTTTTGCTACTTTTTTGTAATTTTCCATTACGCGTCTGGCAGGAACCAAATGGAATGATAATTTTTATTTTCTCTCTTTCCCAGTCTATTCCAACCTATTTCGGCTTAAAATGAATGCCGTAATTGTATTTTTCAATTTTTTGAATTTTTTTGCTATTTTTTTGGAATCTTCTATTACGCGTCGGACAGGAAAGAAACGGAATGATAATTTTTATTTGCTCTCTTTCTCTGTCTTTTCCAACCTATTTAGCCATGAAACGAAGCCGTAATCGTATTTTTAATTTTTTGAATTCTTTTGCTACTCTTTTTGAATTTTCTATTTCTGGTCGGGTAGGAACGAAATGGAATGACGATTTTTATTTTCTCCCTTTCTCTGTCTTTTCCAACCTATTTTTCCATGAAATGAATCCGTAATCATATATTTTAATTTTTTTGAATTTTTTTGCTATTTTTTTTGAATTTTCTATTACGGGTCAGATAAGAACGAAACGAAACGATAATTTTCATTTTCCCTCTTTCTCTGCCTTTTCCAATATATTTTGTGTTGAAAAGAAGCCATAATGGTATTTTTGAATTTTTTTTCAATTTTTTGGCTATTTTTTGGTGATTTTCTGTTACGTGTCGGGCAGGAACGAAACAAGATTATAATTTTTATTTTCTCTCATTCTCAGTCTTTTCCAACCTATTTTGGCATGAAATGAAGCCGTAATTGTATTTTTGAATTTTTTTGCTTCTTTTTTGGAATTTTTTTGTTTCGGGTCGAGTAGGAACGAAACGGAATGATAGATTTTATTTTTTCTCTTTCTCTGCCTTTTCCAACCTATTTTAGCTTGAGAAGAAAGCCGTAATGGTATTTTTAAATTTTTTCGCAATTTTTTTGTAATTTTCTATTACGCGTCGGGTAGGAACCAAACAGAATGATAATTTTATTTTCTCTCTTTCTCTGTCTTTTCCAACCTATATTTGGCATGAAATGAAGCCGTAATCATATTTTTGAATTTTTTGAATTTTTTTGCTACTTTTTTCGAATTTTCTATTACGCGTCGGGTATGAACCGAACGGAATGATAATTTTTATTTTCTCTCTTTCTCAGTCTTTTCGAACCTATTTTGGCTTGAAATGAAGCCGTAATGGTATTTTTGAATTTTTTGGCTGTTTTTTGGACATTTTCTGTTACGTGTCGGGCAGGAACGAAACGGAATGATAATTTTTATTTTCTCTCGTTTTCAATCTTTTCCAACCTATTTTTGCATGAAATGAAACCGTAATTGTATTTTTTAATTTTTTGAATTATTTTCGCTACTTTTTTGGAATTTTCTATTTCGGGTCGGGTTGGAACGAAACGGAAGGATAATTTTCATTTTTTCTCTTTTTCTGCCTTTTCCAACCTATTTTGGCTTGAAAAGAAGCCATAATGGTATTTTTTTTTAATTTTTTGAATTTTTTTGCTATTTTTTGGTAATTTTCTGTTACGCGTCGGGCAGGAACCAAACCGAATGATAATTTTCAGTTTTCTCTCTTTCTCAGTCTTTTCCAACCTATTTTGGCTTGAAATGAAGCCGTAATGGTATTTTTCATTTTTTTGAATTTTTTTGCTATTTTTCTGGAATTTTCTAATACGGTTCGGGTAGGAACGAAACGGAACGATAATTTTTATTTCCTCTCTTTCTCTGCCTTTTCCAACCTATTTTGGCCTGAAAAGAAGCCCTGATGGTTTTTTTTAATTTTTTGAATTTGTTTGCTATTTTTTTGTAATTTTCTTTTACTCGTCGGGTAGGAACGAAACGGAATTATAATTTTTATTTTCTCCCTTCCTCACAATTTTACCACCTATTTTTGCTAGATATGAAGCCGTGATCATATTTTTTAATTTCTTGAATTGTTTTGCTACTTTTTCGAAATTTTCCATTACGGGTAGGGTAGGGTAGGAACGAAACGGAACGAGAATTTTATTTTCTCTCTTTCTCGGTCTTTTCCAACCTACATTGGTTTGAAATGAAGCCCAACTGGTATTTTTAAATTTTTTGAATTTTTATGCTACTTTTTTGGAATTTTCTATTACGGGTCGGGTAGGAACGTAACGTAACGATAATTTTTACTCTCTCTCTATCTCGGTCTTTTCCAACCTATAGTGGTTTTAAATGAAGCCATAATAGTACTTTTAAATATTTTGAAGGTTTTTTGCTTTCTTTTTCGAATTTTCTATAACACGTCGGTTAGAAACAGAATGGAACGATAATTTTTATTTTCACTCCATCACCGCCTTTTCCAACTTATTTTCGCCTGAAAAGAAGCCATAATGGCATTTTTAAATTTTTAAAATTTTTTTGCTATTTTTTGGTAATTTTCTGCTACGCGTCGGGTAAGAACGAAACGGAATGATAATTTTTATTTTCTTTCTTTCTCAGTCTTTTCCAACCTATTTTGGCTTGAAATGAAGCCGTAATAGTATTTTTCAATTTTTTGTATTTTTTTGGCAATTTTTTTGGAATTTTCTGTTACGGGTCGGGCAGGAACGTAACGTAACGATAATTTTTACTTTCTCTCTATCTCGGTCTTTTCCAACCTATAGTGGTTTTAAATGAAGCCATAATAGTACTTTTAAATATTTTGAAGTTTTTTTGCTTTCTTTTTCGAATTTTCTATAACACGTCGGTTAGAAACAGAATGGAACGATAATTTTTATTTTCACTCCATCACCGCCTTTTCCGACTTATTTTGGCCTGAAAAGAAGCCATAATGGCATTTTTAAATTTTTTTGCTATTTTTTGGTAATTTTCTGCTACGCGTCGGGTAAGAACGAAACGGAATGATAATTTTTATTTTCTTTCTTTCTCAGTCTTTTCCAACCTATTTTGGCTTGAAATGAAGCCGTAATAGTATTTTTCAATTTTTTGTATTTTTTTGGCAATTTTTTTGGAATTTTCTGTTACGGGTCGGGCAGGAACGAAACGAAACGATAATTTTTGTTTTTCCGTTTTCTCTGTCTTTTCCAACCTATTTTGGCTTGAAACAAAGCCCGAGTGTTATTTTTTAATTTTTTTTTAATTTTTTTTGTAATTTTCTATTACACGTCAGGCAGGAATGTGAGGGATTGATAATTTTTATTTTCTCTCTTTCTCAGTCTTTTCCAACCTATTTTGGCAGGAAATGAAGCCGTAATCGTATTTTTTAATTTTTTGAATTTTTTTGCTAATTTTCTGGAATTTTCTATTACGGATAGGGTAGGGACGAAACGGAACGAGAATTTTTATTTTCTCTCTTTCTCTGCCTTTTCCAACCTATTTTGGCCTGAAAAGAAGCCATAATGGTTTTTTTTTTTAATTTTTTGAATTTTTTTGCTATTTTTTCGTAATTTTCTTTTAGGCGTCGTGCAGGAACGAAGCGGAATGATAATTTTTATTTTCTCTCTTTCTCAGTCTTTTCCAACTTATTTTGGCATGAAATGAAGCCGTAATCATATTTTTTAATTTTTTGAATTTTTTTGCTACTTTTTTGTAATTTTCCATTACGCGTCTGGCAGGAACCAAATGGAATGATAATTTTTATTTTCTCTCTTTCCCAGTCTTTTCCAACCTATTTCGGCTTAAAATGAAGCCGTAATTGTATTTTTCAATTTTTTGAATTTTTTTGCTATTTTTTTGGAATCTTCTATTACGCGTCGGACAGGAAAGAAACGGAATGATAATTTTTATTTGCTCTCTTTCTCTGTCTTTTCCAACCTATTTAGCCATGAAACGAAGCCGTAATCGTATTTTTTAATTTTTTGAATTCTTTTGCTACTCTTTTTGAATTTTCTATTTCTGGTCGGGTAGGAACGAAATGGAATGACGATTTTTATTTTCTCTCTTTCTCTGTCTTTTCCAACCTATTTTTCCATGAAATGAATCCGTAATCATATATTTTAATTTTTTTGAATTTTTTTGCTATTTTTTTTGAATTTTCTATTACGGGTCAGATAAGAACGAAACGAAACGATAATTTTCATTTTCCCTCTTTCTCTGCCTTTTCCAATATATTTTGTGTTGAAAAGAAGCCATAATGGTATTTTTGAATTTTTTTTCAATTTTTTGGCTATTTTTTGGTGATTTTCTGTTACGTGTCGGGCAGGAACGAAACAAGATTATAATTTTTATTTTCTCTCATTCTCAGTCTTTTCCAACCTATTTTGGCATGAAATGAAGCCGTAATTGTATTTTTGAATTTTTTTGCTTCTTTTTTGGAATTTTTTTGTTTCGGGTCGAGTAGGAACGAAACGGAATGATAGATTTTATTTTTTCTCTTTCTCTGCCTTTTCCAACCTATTTTAGCTTGAGAAGAAGCCGTAATGGTATTTTTAAATTTTTTCGCAATTTTTTTGTAATTTTCTATTACGCGTCGGGTAGGAACCAAACAGAATGATAATTTTATTTTCTCTCTTTCTCTGTCTTTTCCAACCTATATTTGGCATGAAATGAAGCCGTAATCATATTTTTGAATTTTTTGAATTTTTTTGCTACTTTTTTCGAATTTTCTATTACGCTTCTGGTATGAACCGAACGGAATGATAATTTTTATTTTCTCTCTTTCTCAGTCTTTTCGAACCTATTTTGGCTTGAAATGAAGCCGTAATGGTATTTTTGAATTTTTTGGCTGTTTTTTGGTGATTTTCTGTTACGTGTCGGGCAGGAACGAAACGGAATGATAATTTTTATTTTCTCTCTTTTTCAATCTTTTCCAACCTATTTTTGCATGAAATGAAACCGTAATTGTATTTTTTAATTTTTTTAATTATTTTCGCTACTTTTTTGGAATTTTCTATTTCGGGTCGGGTAGGAACGAAACGGAAGGATAATTTTCATTTTTTCTCTTTTTCTGCCTTTTCCAACCTATTTTGGCTTGAAAAGAAGCCATAATGGTATTTTTTTTTAATTTTTTCGAATTTTTTTGCTATTTTTTGGTAATTTTCTGTTACGCGTCGGGCAGGAACCCAACCGAATGATAATTTTCATTTTCTCTCTTTCTCAGTCTTTTCCAACCTATTTTGGCTTGAAATGAAGCCGTAATGGTATTTTTCATTTTTTTGAATTTTTTTGCTATTTTTCTGGAATTTTCTAATACGGTTCGGGTAGGAACGAAACGGAACGATAATTTTTATTTCCTCTCTTTCTCTGTCCTTTTCCAACCTATTTTGGCCTGAAAAG
Organism: Quercus rubra; assembly: GCA_035136125.1. Lineage (NCBI taxonomy): Eukaryota > Viridiplantae > Streptophyta > Magnoliopsida > Fagales > Fagaceae > Quercus > Quercus rubra. The sequence continues at coordinate 12,285 of JAXUIC010000282.1, forward strand.
AAGCCATGATGGTTTTTTTTAATTTTTTGAATTTGTTTGCTATTTTTTTGTAATTTTCTTTTACTCGTCGGGTAGGAACGAAACGGAATTATAATTTTTATTTTCTCCCTTCCTCACAATTTTACCACCTATTTTTGCTAGATATGAAGCCGTGATCATATTTTTTAATTTCTTGAATTGTTTTGCTACTTTTTCGAAATTTTCCATTACGGGTAGGGTAGGGTAGGAACGAAACGGAACGAGAATTTTATTTTCTCTCTTTCTCGGTCTTTTCCAACCTACTTTGGTTTGAAATGAAGCCCAACTGGTATTTTTAAATTTTTTGAATTTTTATGCTACTTTTTTGGAATTTTCTATTACGGGTCGGGTAGGAACGTAACGTAACGTTAATTTTTACTTTCTCTCTATCTCGGTCTTTTCCAACCTATAGTGGTTTTAAATGAAGCCATAATAGTACTTTTAAATATTTTGAAGTTTTTTTGCTTTCTTTTTCGAATTTTCTATAACACGTCAGTTAGAAACAGAATGGAACGATAATTTTTATTTTCACTCCATCACCGCCTTTTCCAACTTATTTTGGCCTGAAAAGAAGCCATAATGGCATTTTTAAATCTTTTAAATTTTTTTGCTATTTTTTGGTAATTTTCTGCTATGCGTCGGGTAAGAACGAAACGGAATGATAATTTTTATTTTCTTTCTTTCTCAGTCTTTTCCAACCTATTTTGGCTTGAAATGAAGCCGTAATAGTATTTTTCAATTTTTTGTATTTTTTTGGCAATTTTTTTGGAATTTTCTGTTACGGGTCGGGCAGGAACGAAACGAAACGATAATTTTTGTTTTTCCGTTTTCTCTGTCTTTTCCAACCTATTTTGGCTTGAAACAAAGCCCGAGTGTTATTTTTTAATTTTTTTTTAATTTTTTTTGTAATTTTCTATTACACGTCAGGCAGGAATGTGAGGGATTGATAATTTTTATTTTCTCTCTTTTCTAGTCTTTTCCAACCTATTTTGGCTGGAAATGAAGCCGTAATCGTATTTTTTAATTTTTTGAATTTTTTTGCTAATTTTTTGGAATTTTCTATTACGGATAGGGTAGGAACGAAACGGAACGAGAATTTTTATTTTCTCTCTTTCTCTGCCTTTTCCAACCTATTTTGGCCTTAAAAGAAGCCATAATGGTTTTTTTTTTTAATTTTTTGAATTTTTTTGCTATTTTTTCGTAATTTTCTTTTAGGCGTCGTGCAGGAACGAAGCGGAATGATAAGTTTTATTTTCTCTCTTTCTCAGTCTTTTCCAACTTATTTTGGCATGAAATGAAGCCGTAATCGTATTTTTTAATTTTTTGAATTTTTTTGCTACTTTTTTGTAATTTTCCATTACGCGTCTGGCAGGAACCAAATGGAATGATAATTTTTATTTTCTCTCTTTCCCAGTCTATTCCAACCTATTTCGGCTTAAAATGATGCCGTAATTGTATTTTTCAATTTTTTGAATTTTTTTGCTATTTTTTTGGAATCTTCTATTACGCGTCGGACAGGAAAGAAACGGAATGATAATTTTTATTTGCTCTCTTTCTCTGTCTTTTCCAACCTATTTAGCCATGAAACGAAGCCGTAATCGTATTTTTTAATTTTTTGAATTCTTTTGCTACTCTTTTTGAATTTTCTATTTCTGGTCGGGTAGGAACGAAATGGAATGACGATTTTTATTTTCTCTCTTTCTCTGTCTTTTCCAACCTATTTTTCCATGAAATGAATCCGTAATCATATACTTTAATTTTTTTGAATTTTTTTGCTATTTTTTTTGAATTTTCTATTACAGGTCAGATAAGAACGAAACGAAACGATAATTTTAATTTTCCCTCTTTCTCTGCCTTTTCCAATATATTTTGTGTTGAAAAGAAGCCATAATGGTATTTTTGAATTTTTTTTCAATTTTTTGGCTATTTTTTGGTGATTTTCTGTTACGTGTCGGGCAGGAACGAAACAAGATTATAATTTTTATTTTCTCTCATTCTCAGTCTTTTCCAACCTATTTTGGCATGAAATGAAGCCGTAATTGTATTTTTGAATTTTTTTGCTTCTTTTTTGGAATTTTTTTGTTTCGGGTCGAGTAGGAACGAAACGGAATGATAGATTTTATTTTTTCTCTTTCTCTGCCTTTTCCAACCTATTTTAGCTTGAGAAGAAGCCGTAATGGTATTTTTAAATTTTTTCGCAATTTTTTTGTAATTTTCTATTACGCGTCGGGTAGGAACCAAACAGAATGATAATTTTTATTTTCTCTCTTTCTCTGTCTTTTCCAACCTATATTTGGCATGAAATGAAGCCGTAATCATATTTTTGAATTTTTTGAATTTTTTTGCTACTTTTTTCGAATTTTCTATTACGCGTCGGGTATGAACCGAACGGAATGATAATTTTTATTTTCTCTATTTCTCAGTCTTTTTCGAACCTATTTTGGCTTGAAATGAAGCCGTAATGGTATTTTTGAATTTTTTGGCTGTTTTTTGGTGATTTTCTGTTACGTGACGGGCAGGAACGAAACGGAATGATAATTTTTATTTTCTCTCTTTTTCAATCTTTTCCAACCTATTTTTGCATGAAATGAAACCGTAATCGTATTTTTTAATTTTTTGAATTATTTTCGCTACTTTTTTGGAATTTTCTATTTCGGGACGGGTAGGAACGAAACGGAAGGATAATTTTCATTTTTTCTCTTTTTCTGCCTTTTCCAACCTATTTTGGCTTGAAAAGATGCCATAATGGTATTTTTTTTTAATTTTTCGAATTTTTTTGCTATTTTTTGGTAATTTTCTGTTACGCGTCGGGCAGGAACCCAACCGAATGATAATTTTCATTTTCTCTCTTTCTCAGTCTTTTCCAACCTATTTTGGCTTGAAATGAAGCCGTAATGGTATTTTTCATTTTTTTGAATTTTTTTGCTATTTTTCTGGAATTTTCTAATACGGTTCGGGTAGGAACGAAACGGAACGATAATTTTTATTTCCTCTCTTTCTCTGTCTTTTCCAACCTATTTTGGCCTGAAAAGAAGCCATGATGGTTTTTTTTAATTTTTTGAATTTGTTTGCTATTTTTTTGTAATTTTCTTTTACTCGTCGGGTAGGAACGAAACGGAATTATAATTTTTATTTTCTCCCTTCCTCACAATTTTACCACCTATTTTTGCTAGATATGAAGCCGTGATCATATTTTTTAATTTCTTGAATTGTTTTGCTACTTTTTCGAAATTTTCCATTACGGGTAGGGTAGGGTAGGAACGAAACGGAACGAGAATTTTATTTTCTCTCTTTCTCGGTCTTTTCCAACCTACTTTGGTTTGAAATGAAGCCCAACTGGTATTTTTAAATTTTTTGAATTTTTATGCTACTTTTTTGGAATTTTCTATTACGGGTCGGGTAGGAACGTAACGTAACGTTAATTTTTACTTTCTCTCTATCTCGGTCTTTTCCAACCTATAGTGGTTTTAAATGAAGCCATAATAGTACTTTTAAATATTTTGAAGTTTTTTTGCTTTCTTTTTCGAATTTTCTATAACACGTCAGTTAGAAACAGAATGGAACGATAATTTTTATTTTCACTCCATCACCGCCTTTTCCAACTTATTTTGGCCTGAAAAGAAGCCATAATGGCATTTTTAAATTTTTTAAATTTTTTTGCTATTTTTTGGTAATTTTCTGCTACGCGTCGGGTAAGAACGAAACGGAATGATAATTTTTATTTTCTTTCTTTCTCAGTCTTTTCCAACCTATTTTGGCTTGAAATGAAGCCGTAATAGTATTTTTCAATTTTTTGTATTTTTTTGGCAATTTTTTTGGAATTTTCTGTTACGGGTCGGGCAGGAACGAAACGAAACGATAATTTTTGTTTTTCCGTTTTCTCTGTCTTTTCCAACCTATTTTGGCTTGAAACAAAGCCCGAGTGTTATTTTTTAATTTTTTTTTTAATTTTTTTTGTAATTTTCTATTACACGTCAGGCAGGAATGTGAGGGATTGATAATTTTTATTTTCTCTCTTTCTCTGTCTTTTCCAACCTATTTTGGCTGGAAATGAAGCCGTAATCGTATTTTTTAATTTTTTGAATTTTTTTGCTAATTTTTTGGAATTTTCTATTACGGATAGGGTAGGAACGAAACGGAACGAGAATTTTTATTTTCTCTCTTTCTCTGCCTTTTCCAACCTATTTTGGCCTTAAAAGAAGCCATAATGGTTTTTTTTTTTAATTTTTTGAATTTTTTTGCTATTTTTTCGTAATTTTCTTTTAGGCGTCGTGCAGGAACGAAGCGGAATGATAAGTTTTATTTTCTCTCTTTCTCAGTCTTTTTCAACTTATTTTGGCATGAAATGAAGCCGTAATCGTATTTTTTAATTTTTTGAATTTTTTTGCTACTTTTTTGTAATTTTCCATTACGCGTCTGGCAGGAACCAAATGGAATGATAATTTTTATTTTCTCTCTTTCCCAGTCTATTCCAACCTATTTCGGCTTAAAATGATGCCGTAATTGTATTTTTCAATTTTTTGAATTTTTTTGCTATTTTTTTGGAATCTTCTATTACGCGTCGGACAGGAAAGAAACGGAATGATAATTTTTATTTGCGCTCTTTCTCTGTCTTTTCCAACTTATTTAGCCATGAAACGAAGCCGTAATCGTATTTTTTAATTTTTTGAATTCTTTTGCTACTCTTTTTGAATTTTCTATTTCTGGTCGGGTAGGAACGAAATGGAATGACGATTTTTATTTTCTCTCTTTCTCTGTCTTTTCCAACCTATTTTTCCATGAAATGAATCCGTAATCATATATTTTAATTTTTTTGAATTTTTTTGCTATTTTTTTTGAATTTTCTATTACAGGTCAGATAAGAACGAAACGAAACGATAATTTTCATTTTCCCTCTTTCTCTGCCTTTTCCAATATATTTTGTGTTGAAAAGAAGCCATAATGGTATTTTTGAATTTTTTTTCAATTTTTTGGCTATTTTTTGGTGATTTTCTGTTACGTGTCGGGCAGGAACGAAACAAGATTATAATTTTTATTTTCTCTCATTCTCAGTCTTTTCCAACCTATTTTGGCATGAAATGAAGCCGTAATTGTATTTTTGAATTTTTTTGCTTCTTTTTTGGAATTTTTTTGTTTCGGGTCGAGTAGGAACGAAACGGAATGATAGATTTTATTTTTTCTCTTTCTCTGCCTTTTCCAACCTATTTTAGCTTGAGAAGAAGCCGTAATGGTATTTTTAAATTTTTTCGCAATTTTTTTGTAATTTTCTATTACGCGTCGGGTAGGAACCAAACAGAATGATAATTTTTATTTTCTCTCTTTCTCTGTCTTTTCCAACCTATATTTGGCATGAAATGAAGCCGTAATCATATTTTTGAATTTTTTGAATTTTTTTGCTACTTTTTTCGAATTTTCTATTACGCGTCGGGTATGAACCGAACGGAATGATAATTTTTATTTTCTCTATTTCTCAGTCTTTTCGAACCTATTTTGGCTTGAAATGAAGCCGTAATGGTATTTTTGAATTTTTTGGCTGTTTTTTGGTGATTTTCTGTTACGTGTCGGGCAGGAACGAAACGGAATGATAATTTTTATTTTCTCTCTTTTTCAATCTTTTCCAACCTATTTTTGCATGAAATGAAACCGTAATCGTATTTTTTAATTTTTTGATTATTTTCGCTACTTTTTTGGAATTTTCTATTTCGGGACGGGTAGGAACGAAACGGAAGGATAATTTTCATTTTTTCTCTTTTTCTGCCTTTTCCAACCTATTTTAGCTTGAAAAGAAGCCATAATGGTATTTTTTTTTAATTTTTCGAATTTTTTTGCTATTTTTTGGTAATTTTCTGTTACGCGTCGGGCAGGAACCCAACCGAATGATAATTTTCATTTTCTCTCTTTCTCAGTCTTTTCCAACCTATTTTGGCTTGAAATGAAGCCGTAATGGTATTTTTCATTTTTTTGAATTTTTTTGCTATTTTTCTGGAATTTTCTAATACGGTTCGGGTAGGAACGAAACGGAACGATAATTTTTATTTCCTCTCTTTCTCTGTCTTTTCCAACCTATTTTGGCCTGAAAAGAAGCCATGATGGTTTTTTTTAATTTTTTGAATTTGTTTGCTATTTTTTTGTAATTTTCTTTTACTCGTCGGGTAGGAACGAAACGGAATTATAATTTTTATTTTCTCCCTTCCTCACAATTTTACCACCTATTTTTGCTAGATATGAAGCCGTGATCATATTTTTTAATTTCTTGAATTGTTTCGCTACTTTTTCGAAATTTTCCATTACGGGTAGGGTAGGGTAGGAACGAAACGGAACGAGAATTTTATTTTCTCTCTTTCTCGGTCTTTTCCAACCTACTTTGGTTTGAAATGAAGCCCAACTGGTATTTTTAAATTTTTTGAATTTTTATGCTACTTTTTTGGAATTTTCTATTACGGGTCGGGTAGGAACGTAACGTAACGATAATTTTTACTTTCTCTCTATCTCGGTCTTTTCCAACCTATAGTGGTTTTAAATCAAGCCATAATAGTACTTTTAAATATTTTGAAGTTTTTTTGCTTTCTTTTTCGAATTTTCTATAACACGTCGGTTAGAAACAGAATGGAACGATAATTTTTATTTTCACTCCATCACCGCCTTTTCCAACTTATTTTGGCCTGAAAAGAAGCCATAATGGCATTTTTAAATTTTTTAAATTTTTTTGCTATTTTTTTGGAATCTTCTATTACGCGTCGGACAGGAAAGAAACGGAATGATAATTTTTATTTGCTCTCTTTCTCTGTCTTTTCCAACTTATTTAGCCATGAAACGAAGCCGTAATCGTATTTTTTAATTTTTTGAATTCTTTTGCTACTCTTTTTGAATTTTCTATTTCTGGTCGGGTAGGAACGAAATGGAATGACGATTTTTATTTTCTCTCTTTCTCTGTCTTTTCCAACCTATTTTTCCATGAAATGAATCCGTAATCATATATTTTAATTTTTTTGAATTTTTTTGCTATTTTTTTTGAATTTTCTATTACAGGTCAGATAAGAACGAAACGAAACGATAATTTTCATTTTCCCTCTTTCTCTGCCTTTTCCAATATATTTTGTGTTGAAAAGAAGCCATAATGGTATTTTTGAATTTTTTTTCAATTTTTTGGCTATTTTTTGGTGATTTTCTGTTACGTGTCGGGCAGGAACGAAACAAGATTATAATTTTTATTTTCTCTCATTCTCAGTCTTTTCCAACCTATTTTGGCATGAAATGAAGCCGTAATTGTATTTTTGAATTTTTTTGCTTCTTTTTTGGAATTTTTTTGTTTCGGGTCGAGTAGGAACGAAACGGAATGATAGATTTTATTTTTTCTCTTTCTCTGCCTTTTCCAACCTATTTTAGCTTGAGAAGAAGCCGTAATGGTATTTTTAAATTTTTTCGCAATTTTTTTGTAATTTTCTATTACGCGTCGGGTAGGAACCAAACAGAATGATAATTTTTATTTTCTCTCTTTCTCTGTCTTTTCCAACCTATATTTGGCATGAAATGAAGCCGTAATCATATTTTTGAATTTTTTGAATTTTTTTGCTACTTTTTTCGAATTTTCTATTACGCGTCGGGTATGAACCGAACGGAATGATAATTTTTATTTTCTCTATTTCTCAGTCTTTTCGAACCTATTTTGGCTTGAAATGAAGCCGTAATGGTATTTTTGAATTTTTTGGCTGTTTTTTGGTGATTTTCTGTTACGTGTCGGGCAGGAACGAAACGGAATGATAATTTTTATTTTCTCTCTTTTTCAATCTTTTCCAACCTATTTTTGCATGAAATGAAACCGTAATCGTATTTTTTAATTTTTTGATTATTTTCGCTACTTTTTTGGAATTTTCTATTTCGGGACGGGTAGGAACGAAACGGAAGGATAATTTTCATTTTTTCTCTTTTTCTGCCTTTTCCAACCTATTTTAGCTTGAAAAGAAGCCATAATGGTATTTTTTTTTAATTTTTCGAATTTTTTTGCTATTTTTTGGTAATTTTCTGTTACGCGTCGGGCAGGAACCCAACCGAATGATAATTTTCATTTTCTCTCTTTCTCAGTCTTTTCCAACCTATTTTGGCTTGAAATGAAGCCGTAATGGTATTTTTCATTTTTTTGAATTTTTTTGCTATTTTTCTGGAATTTTCTAATACGGTTCGGGTAGGAACGAAACGGAACGATAATTTTTATTTCCTCTCTTTCTCTGTCTTTTCCAACCTATTTTGGCCTGAAAAGAAGCCATGATGGTTTTTTTTAATTTTTTGAATTTGTTTGCTATTTTTTTGTAATTTTCTTTTACTCGTCGGGTAGGAACGAAACGGAATTATAATTTTTATTTTCTCCCTTCCTCACAATTTTACCACCTATTTTTGCTAGATATGAAGCCGTGATCATATTTTTTAATTTCTTGAATTGTTTCGCTACTTTTTCGAAATTTTCCATTACGGGTAGGGTAGGGTAGGAACGAAACGGAACGAGAATTTTTATTTTCTCTCTTTCTCTGCCTTTTCCAACCTATTTTGGCCTTAAAAGAAGCCATAGTGCAGGAACGAAGCGGAATGATAAGTTTTATTTTCTCTCTTTCTCAGTCTTTTCCAACTTATTTTGGCATGAAATGAAGCCGTAATCGTATTTTTTAATTTTTTGAATTTTTTTGCTACTTTTTTGTAATTTTCCATTACGCGTCTGGCAGGAACCAAATGGAATGATAATTTTTATTTTCTCTCTTTCCCAGTCTATTCCAACCTATTTCGGCTTAAAATGATGCCGTAATTGTATTTTTCAATTTTTTGAATTTTTTTGCTATTTTTTTGGAATCTTCTATTACGCGTCGGACAGGAAAGAAACGGAATGATAATTTTTATTTGCTCTCTTTCTCTGTCTTTTCCAACCTATTTAGCCATGAAACGAAGCCGTAATCGTATTTTTTAATTTTTTGAATTCTTTTGCTACTCTTTTTGAATTTTCTATTTCTGGTCGGGTAGGAACGAAATGGAATGACGATTTTTATTTTCTCCCTTTCTCTGTCTTTTCCAACCTATTGTTCCATGAAATGAATCCGTAATCATATATTTTAATTTTTTTGAATTTTTTTGCTATTTTTTTTGAATTTTCTATTACAGGTCAGATAAGAACGAAACGAAACGATAATTTTCATTTTCCCTCTTTCTCTGCCTTTTCCAATATATTTTGTGTTGAAAAGAAGCCATAATGGTATTTTTGAATTTTTTTTCAATTTTTTGGCTATTTTTTGGTGATTTTCTGTTACGTGTCGGGCAGGAACGAAACAAGATTATAATTTTTATTTTCTCTCATTCTCAGTCTTTTCCAACCTATTTTGGCATGAAATGAAGCCGTAATTGTATTTTTGAATTTTTTTGCTTCTTTTTTGGAATTTTTTTGTTTCGGGTCGAGTAGGAACGAAACGGAATGATAGATTTTATTTTTTCTCTTTCTCTGCCTTTTCCAACCTATTTTAGCTTGAGAAGAAGCCGTAATGGTATTTTTAAATTTTTTCGCAATTTTTTTGTAATTTTCTATTACGCGTCGGGTAGGAACCAAACAGAATGATAATTTTTATTTTCTCTCTTTCTCTGTCTTTTCCAACCTATATTTGGCATGAAATGAAGCCGTAATCATATTTTTGAATTTTTTGAATTTTTTTGCTACTTTTTTCGAATTTTCTATTACGCGTCGGGTATGAACCGAACGGAATGATAATTTTTATTTTCTCTATTTCTCAGTCTTTTCGAACCTATTTTGGCTTGAAATGAAGCCGTAATGTTATTTTTGAATTTTTTGGCTGTTTTTTGGTGATTTTCTGTTACGTGTCGGGCAGGAACGAAACGGAATGATAATTTTTATTTTCTCTCTTTTTCAATCTTTTCCAACCTATTTTTGCATGAAATGAAACCGTAATCGTATTTTTTAATTTTTTGATTATTTTCGCTACTTTTTTGGAATTTTCTATTTCGGGACGGGTAGGAACGAAACGGAAGGATAATTTTCATTTTTTCTCTTTTTCTGCCTTTTCCAACCTATTTTGGCTTGAAAAGAAGCCATAATGGTATTTTTTTTTAATTTTTCGAATTTTTTTGCTATTTTTTGGTAATTTTCTGTTACGCGTCGGGCAGGAACCCAACCGAATGATAATTTTCATTTTCTCTCTTTCTCAGTCTTTTCCAACCTATTTTGGCTTGAAATGAAGCCGTAATGGTATTTTTCATTTTTTTGAATTTTTTTGCTATTTTTCTGGAATTTTCTAATACGGTTCGGGTAGGAACGAAACGGAACGATAATTTTTATTTCCTCTCTTTCTCTGTCTTTTCCAACCTATTTTGGCCTGAAAAGAAGCCATGATGGTTTTTTTTAATTTTTTGAATTTGTTTGCTATTTTTTTGTAATTTTCTTTTACTCGTCGGGTAGGAACGAAACGGAATTATAATTTTTATTTTCTCCCTTCCTCACAATTTTACCACCTATTTTTGCTAGATATGAAGCCGTGATCATATTTTTTAATTTCTTGAATTGTTTTGCTACTTTTTCGAAATTTTCCATTACGGGTAGGGTAGGGTAGGAACGAAACGGAACGAGAATTTTATTTTCTCTCTTTCTCGGTCTTTTCCAACCTACTTTGGTTTGAAATGAAGCCCAACTGGTATTTTTAAATTTTTTGAATTTTTATGCTACTTTTTTGGAATTTTCTATTACGGGTCGGGTAGGAACGTAACGTAACGTTAATTTTTACTTTCTCTCTATCTCGGTCTTTTCCAACCTATAGTGGTTTTAAATGAAGCCATAATAGTACTTTTAAATATTTTGAAGTTTTTTTGCTTTCTTTTTCGAATTTTCTATAACACGTCGGTTAGAAACAGAATGGAACGATAATTTTTATTTTCACTCCATCCCCGCCTTTTCCAACTTATTTTGGCCTGAAAAGAAGCCATTATGGCATTTTTAAATTTTTTAAATTTTTTTGCTATTTTTTGGTAATTTTCTGCTACGCGTCGGGTAAGAACGAAACGGAATGATAATTTTTATTTTCTTTCTTTCTCAGTCTTTTCCAACCTATTTTGGCTTGAAATGAAGCCGTAATAGTATTTTTCAATTTTTTGTATTTTTTTGGCAATTTTTTTGGAATTTTCTGTTACGGGTCGGGCAGGAACGAAACGAAACGATAATTTTTGTTTTTCCGTTTTCTCTGTCTTTTCCAACCTATTTTGGCTTGAAACAAAGCCCGAGTGTTATTTTTTAATTTTTTTTGTAATTTTCTATTACACGTCAGGCAGGAATGTGAGGGATTGATAATTTTTATTTTCTCTCTTTCTCTGTCTTTTCCAACCTATTTTGGCTGGAAATGAAGCCGTAATCGTATTTTTTAATTTTTTGAATTTTTTTGCTAATTTTTTGGAATTTTCTATTACGGATAGGGTAGGAACGAAACGGAACGAGAATTTTTATTTTCTCTCTTTCTCTGCCTTTTCCAACCTATTTTGGCCTTAAAAGAAGCCATAATGGTTTTTTTTTTAATTTTTTGAATTTTTTTGCTATTTTTTCGTAATTTTCTTTTAGGCGTCGTGCAGGAACGAAGCGGAATGATAAGTTTTATTTTCTCTCTTTCTCAGTCTTTTCCAACTTATTTTGGCATGAAATGAAGCCGTAATCGTATTTTTTAATTTTTTGAATTTTTTTGCTACTTTTTTGTAATTTTCCATTACGCGTCTGGCAGGAACCAAATGGAATGATAATTTTTATTTTCTCTCTTTCCCAGTCTTTTCCAACCTATTTCGGCTTAAAATGAAGCCGTAATTGTATTTTTCATTTTTTTGAATTTTTTTGCTATTTTTCTGGAATTTTCTAATACGGTTCGGGTAGGAACGAAACGGAACGATAATTTTTATTTCCTCTCTTTCTCTGCCTTTTCCAACCTATTTTGGCCTGAAAAGAAGCCATAATGGTTTTTTTTAATTTTTTGAATTTGTTTGCTATTTTTTTGTAATTTTCTTTTACTCGTCGTCGGGTAGGAACGAAACGGAATTATAATTTTTATTTTCTCCCTTCCTCACAATTTTACCACCTATTTTTGCTAGATATGAAGCCGTGATCATATTGTTTAATTTCTTGAATTGTTTTGCTACTTTTTCGAAATTTTCCATTACGGGTAGGGTAGGGTAGGAACGAAACGGAACGAGAATTCTATTTTCTCTCTTTCTCGGTCTTTTCCAACCTACTTTGGTTTGAAATGAAGCCCAACTGGTATTTTTAAATTTTTTGAATTTTTATGCTACTTTTTTGGAATTTTCTATTACGGGTCGGGACGTAACGTAACGTAACGATAATTTTTACTTTCTCTCTATCTCGGTCTTTTCCAACCTATAGTGGTTTTAAATGAAGCCATAATAGTACTTTTAAATATTTTGAAGTTTTTTTGCTTTCTTTTTCGAATTTTCTATAACACGTCGGTTAGAAACAGAATGGAACGATAATTTTTATTTTCACTCCGTCACCGCCTTTTCCAACTTATTTTGGCCTGAAAAGAAGCCATAATGGCATTTTTAAATTTTTTAAATTTTTTTGCTATTTTTTGGTAATTTTCTGCTACGCGTCGGGTAAGAACGAAACAGAATGATAATTGTTATTTTCTTTCTTTCTCAGTCTTTTCCAACCTATTTTGGCTTGAAATGAAGCCGTAATAGTATTTTTCAATTTTTTTGTATTTTTTTGGCAATTTTTTTGGAATTTTCTATTACGGGTCGGGCAGGAACGAAACGAAACGATAATTTTTGTTTTTCCGTTTTCTCTGTCTTTTCCAACCTATTTTGGCTTGAAACAAAGCCCGAGTGTTATTTTTTAATTATTTTTTAATTTTTTTTTTAATTTTCTATTACACGTCAGGCAGGAATGTGAGGGATTGATAATTTTTATTTTCTCTCTTTCTCAGTCTTTTCCAACCTATTTTACCTGGAAATGAAGCCGTAATCGTATTTTTTAATTTTTTGAATTTTTTTGCTAATTTTTTGGAATTTTCTATTACGGATAGGGTAGGAACGAAACGGAACGAGAATTTTTATTTTCTCTCTTTCTCTGCCTTTTCCAACCTATTTTGGCCTGAAAAGAAGCCATAATGGTTTTTTTTTTAATTTTTTGAATTTTTTTGCTATTTTTTCGTAATTTTCTTTTAGGCGTCGTGCAGGAACGAAGCGGAATGATAATTTTTATTTTCTCTCTTTCTCAGTCTTTTCCAACTTATTTTGGCATGAAATGAAGCCGTAATCGTATTTTTTAATTTTTTGAATTTTTTTGCTACTTTTTTGTAATTTTCCATTACGCGTCTGGCAGGAACCAAATGGAATGATAATTTTTATTTTCTCTCTTTCCCAGTCTTTTCCAACCTATTTCGGCTTAAAATGAAGCCGTAATTGTATTTTTCAATTTTTTGAAATTTTTTGCTATTTTTTTGGAATCTTCTATTACGCGTCGGACAGGAAAGAAACGGAATGATAATTTTTATTTGCTCTCTTTCTCTGTCTTTTCCAACCTATTTAGCCATGAAACGAAGCCGTAATCGTATTTTTTAATTTTTTGAATTCTTTTGCTACTCTTTTTGAATTTTCTATTTCTGGTCGGGTAGGAACGAAATGGAATGATGATTTTTATTTTCTCTCTTTCTCTGTCTTTACCAACCTATTTTTCCATGAAATGAATCCGTAATCATATATTTTAATTTTTTTGCTATTTTTTTTGAATTTTCTGTTACGGGTCAGATAAGAACGAAACGAAACGATAATTTTTATTTTCCCTCTTTCCCTGCCTTTTCCAATATATTTTGTGTTGAAAAGAAGCCATAATGGTATTTTTGAATTTTTTTTCAATTTTTTGGCTATTTTTTGGTGATTTTCTGTTACGTGTCGGGCAGGAACGAAACAAGATTATAATTTTTATTTTCTCTCATTCTCAGTCTTTTCCAACCAATTTTTGCATGAAATGAAGCCGTAATTGTATTTTTGAATTTTTTTGCTTCTTTTTTGGAATTTTTTTGTTTCGGGTCGAGTAGGAACGAAACGGAATGATAGATTTTATTTTTTCTCTTTCTCTGCCTTTTCCAACCTATTTTAGCTTGAGAAGAAGCCGCAATGGTATTTTTAAATTTTTTCGCAATTTTTTTGTAATTTTCTATTACGCGCCGGGTAGGAACCAAACAGAATGATAATTTTTATTTTCTCTCTTTCTCTGTCTTTTCCAACCTATATTTGGCATGAAATGAAGCCGTAATCATATTTTTGAATTTTTTGAATTTTTTTGCTACTTTTTTCGAATTTTCTATTACGCGTCGGGTATGAACCGAACGGAATGATAATTTTTATTTTCTCTCTTTCTCAGTCTTTTCGAACCAATTTTGGCTTGAAATGAAGCCGTAATGGTATTTTTGAATTTTTTGGCTGTTTTTTGGTGATTTTCTGTTACGTGTCGGGCAGGAACGAAACGGAATGATAATTTTTATTTTCTCTCTTTTTCAATCTTTTCCAACCTATTTTTGCATGAAATGAAACCGTAATCGTATTTTTTAATTTTTTGAATTTTTTTCGTTACTTTTTTGGAATTTTCTATTTCGGGTCGGGTAGGAACGAAACGGAAGGATAATTTTCATTTTTTCTCTTTTTCTGCCTTTTCCAACCTATTTTGGCTTGAAAAGAAGCCATAATGGTATTTTTTTTTAATTTTTTGAATTTTTTTGCTATTTTTTGGTAATTTTCTGTTACGCGTCGGGCAGGAACCAAACCGAATGATAATTTTCATTTTCTCTCTTTCTCAGTCTTTTCCAACCTATTTTGGCTTGAAATGAAGCCGTAATGGTATTTTTCATTTTTTTGAATTTTTTTGCTATTTTTCTGGAATTTTCTAATACGGTTCGGGTAGGAACGAAACGGAACGATAATTTTTATTTCCTCTCTTTCTCTGCCTTTTCCAACCTATTTTGGCCTGAAAAGAAGCCATAATGGTTTTTTTTAATTTTTTGAATTTGTTTGCTATTTTTTTGTAATTTTCTTTTACTCGTCGTCGGGTAGGAACGAAACGGAATTATAATTTTTATTTTCTCCCTTCCTCACAATTTTACCACCTATTTTTGCTAGATATGAAGCCGTGATCATATTGTTTAATTTCTTGAATTGTTTTGCTACTTTTTCGAAATTTTCCATTACGGGTAGGGTAGGGTAGGAACGAAACGGAACGAGAATTCTATTTTCTCTCTTTCTCGGTCTTTTCCAACCTACTTTGGTTTGAAATGAAGCCCAACTGGTATTTTTAAATTTTTTGAATTTTTATGCTACTTTTTTGGAATTTTCTATTACGGGTCGGGACGTAACGTAACGTAACGATAATTTTTACTTTCTCTCTATCTCGGTCTTTTCCAACCTATAGTGGTTTTAAATGAAGCCATAATAGTAATTTTAAATATTTTGAAGTTTTTTTGCTTTCTTTTTCGAATTTTCTATAACACGTCGGTTAGAAACAGAATGGAACGATAATTTTTATTTTCACTCCGTCACCGCCTTTTCCAACTTATTTTGGCCTGAAAAGAAGCCATAATGGCATTTTTAAATTTTTAAATTTTTTTGCTATTTTTTGGTAATTTTCTGCTACGCGTCGGGTAAGAACGAAACAGAATGATAATTGTTATTTTCTTTCTTTCTCAGTCTTTTCCAACCTATTTTGGCTTGAAATGAAGCCGTAATAGTATTTTTCAATTTTTTTGTATTTTTTTGGCAATTTTTTTGGAATTTTCTATTACGGGTCGGGCAGGAACGAAACGAAACGATAATTTTTGTTTTTCCGTTTTCTCTGTCTTTTCCAACCTATTTTGGCTTGAAACAAAGCCCGAGTGTTATTTTTTAATTATTTTTTAATTTTTTTTTTAATTTTCTATTACACGTCAGGCAGGAATGTGAGGGATTGATAATTTTTATTTTCTCTCTTTCTCAGTCTTTTCCAACCTATTTTGGCTGGAAATGAAGCCGTAATCGTATTTTTTAATTTTTTGAATTTTTTTGCTAATTTTTTGGAATTTTCTATTACGGATAGGGTAGGAACGAAACGGAACGAGAATTTTTATTTTCTCTCTTTCTCTGCCTTTTCCAACCTATTTTGGCCTGAAAAGAAGCCATAATGGTTTTTTTTTTAATTTTTTGAATTTTTTTGCTATTTTTTCGTAATTTTCTTTTAGGCGTCGTGCAGGAACGAAGCGGAATGATAATTTTTATTTTCTCTCTTTCTCAGTTTTTTCCAACTTATTTTGGCATGAAATGAAGCCGTAATCGTATTTTTTAATTTTTTGAATTTTTTTGCTACTTTTTTGTAATTTTCCATTACGCGTCTGGCAGGAACCAAATGGAATGATAATTTTTATTTTCTCTCTTTCCCAGTCTTTTCCAACCTATTTCGGCTTAAAATGAAGCCGTAATTGTATTTTTCAATTTTTTGAAATTTTTTGCTATTTTTTTGGAATCTTCTATTACGCGTCGGACAGGAAAGAAACGGAATGATAATTTTTATTTGCTCTCTTTCTCTGTCTTTTCAAACCTATTTAGCCATGAAACGAAGCCGTAATCGTATTTTTTAATTTTTTGAATTCTTTTGCTACTCTTTTTGAATTTTCTATTTCTGGTCGGGTAGGAACGAAATGGAATGATGATTTTTATTTTCTCTCTTTCTCTGTCTTTACCAACCTATTTTTCCATGAAATGAATCCGTAATCATATATTTTAATTTTTTTGCTATTTTTTTTTAATTTTCTGTTACGGGTCAGATAAGAACGAAACGAAACGATAATTTTTATTTTCCCTCTTTCCCTGCCTTTTCCAATATATTTTGTGTTGAAAAGAAGCCATAATGGTATTTTTGAATTTTTTTTCAATTTTTTGGCTATTTTTTGGTGATTTTCTGTTACGTGTCGGGCAGGAACGAAACAAGATTATAATTTTTATTTTCTCTCATTCTCAGTCTTTTCCAACCAATTTTTGCATGAAATGAAGCCGTAATTGTATTTTTGAATTTTTTTGCTTCTTTTTTGGAATTTTTTTGTTTCGGGTCGAGTAGGAACGAAACGGAATGATAGATTTTATTTTTTCTCTTTCTCTGCCTTTTCCAACCTATTTTAGCTTGAGAAGAAGCCGCAATGGTATTTTTAAATTTTTTCGCAATTTTTTTGTAATTTTCTATTACGCGTCGGGTAGGAACCAAACAGAATGATAATTTTTATTTTCTCTCTTTCTCTGTCTTTTCCAACCTATATTTGGCATGAAATGAAGCCGTAATCATATTTTTGAATTTTTTGAATTTTTTTGCTACTTTTTTCGAATTTTCTATTACGCGTCGGGTATGAACCGAACGGAATGATAATTTTTATTTTCTCTCTTTCTCAGTCTTTTCGAACCTATTTTGGCTTGAAATGAAGCCGTAATGGTATTTTTGAATTTTTTGGCTGTTTTTTGGTGATTTTCTGTTACGTGTCGGGCAGGAACGAAACGGAATGATAATTTTTATTTTCTCTCTTTTTCAATCTTTTCCAACCTATTTTTGCATGAAATGAAACCGTAATCGTATTTTTTAATTTTTTGAATTTTTTTCGTTACTTTTTTGGAATTTTCTATTTCGGGTCGGGTAGGAACGAAACGGAAGGATAATTTTCATTTTTTCTCTTTTTCTGCCTTTTCCAACCTATTTTGGCTTGAAAAGAAGCCATAATGGTGTTTTTTTTTTAATTTTTTGAATTTTTTTGCTATTTTTTGGTAATTTTCTGTTACGCGTCGGGCAGGAACCAAACCGAATGATAATTTTCCATTTCCCTCTTTCTCAGTCTTTTCCAACCTATTTTGGCTTGAAAAGAAGCCGTAATGGTATTTTTATTTTTACCGTAAAGAAGCCGTAAAGAAGTCTTCCCTAAGTTTTATTTTTACCGCTTTTAGTCCCTATTCTGGAAAACGCCTCCATTTTAGTCCCTGCCGTTACATCAGAAACGGAGAAAACTGACGTGGCAAACGGCAGGAATAAATAATATTAAATTAATGCCCACGTGGCTTAAATTAATAATAAAAAATATTTTTTGACATTAAAAAAAGCCACGTCAGCATTTAAATTAAAAAAATTAATTTATTAATTTTAACTAAATAAAAAATTAAAAACAAAATTAAGTTACTGAATTCTTATGAATTCTCATCATCATAGTTGTCTGTACCCCACCATACAATATCCCACCCCCAGAATTCCCACTATTCCCAACAACAGTAGTACTACCATCTCCAATACCATCTCTACTATCTCGAGCTTCACGGGAGGGTTGCCGGGGAGGTGGAGAACTCCTTCGACGAAGCAGCCGTTCTTTCCGAGGACTTCGAGGGCGAAACGGCGGCGGGCGAAGTCGTAGAAGATGCGGGCGTGGTGGCGGGAGATGTTCATTCCGCCGCCGAGGCTGGAGAGGTCGACGTCGACCGTCGATTTCTTGGAGTTCCGGCCGAGGATTATGGAGTAGGTTTTGCATGTAGTACTCGAAGTCTTCACCTTGTAGCTTCGCGAACCCAGCCTCCACGTCACCGCTTGTGGCGCCCATTGATTGACAATGGATGTTTGGTTTTTACTCTCTCTCTCTGATTCTGATTTTTGTGAGAGTGAGAGGGGAGACTTTTTTCTTGGGCTTTGTTTGTTCATTGTGTCTGTTTCGTTTGTGAGGGTTTTGTATCCAGAGAGAGAATGGGATTTACTTTTATTTGGCTAAATGACAAATTAAAAATTAAGTTTCTGGGTTTTTTTTTTTTTTTTTTTTTTTTTTTTGAGTTTGTTGAGGATCTGTGGTTTGATGATGTAATTTATGGATTTTGGGTTGATGATTGGGTTTTCTATAGGGTTTGTTGATGATCTGTGGTCTGATTGGTGCTATGTTGTTTTGTTGTTGATGTTGGATGATTTAGATGTATTGTCGTTGATTTGGCTGGGTTTTGATTTACTGTTTTTTTTCTTTTTTTGAATTTCTGGGTTTGTGTCACCGAATCTGGATTTGTGTTCTTGTTGATCTTGTTCAAGACACATTCAGATCTCAATTGATAAAATTTTTAATTTTTAACTTTGTTTTTAATTTTTTTTATTTAGTTAAAATTAATAAATTAATTTTTTTAATTTAAATGCTGACGTGGCTTTTTTTAATGTCAAAAAATATTTTTTATTATTAATTTAAGCCACATGGGCATTAATTTAATATTATTTATTCCTGTCGTTTGCCACGTCAGTTTTCTCCGTTTCTGATGTAACGGCAGGGACTAAAATGGAGGCGTTTTCCAGAATAAGGACTAAAAGCGGTAAAAATAAAACTTAGGGACTAAAATGGAAATCGCATGAAAATGTAGGGACTAAAAGTGACTTTATTCCTTTTTATTAATTTTCTAATGCGGGTCGGGTAGGAACGAAACGGAACGATAATTTTTATTTTCCCTCTTTCTTTGCCTTTTCCCTCCTATTTTGGCTTGAAAAGAAGCCGTAGTGGTACTCTTTAATTTTTTCAATTTTTTTGCTATTTTTTGGTAGTTTTCTGTTATGCGTCGGGCAGGAACGAAACGGGATGATAATTTTTATTTTCTCTATTTCTCAGTCTTTTCCAACCTATTTTGGCTTGAAATGAAGCCGTAATCGTATTTTTTAATTTTTTGAATTTTTTTTTTGCTTTTTTGGAATTTTTTATTAGGGAAGGGTAGGAACGAAACGGAACGAGAATTTTTATTTTCTCTCTTTCTCTGCCTTTTCCTACCTATTTTGTCCTGAAAATAAGCCATAATGGTTTTTTTTAATTTTTTTAATTTGTTTGCTATTTTTATGTAATTTTCTTTTACGCTTCGGGCAGGAACGAAACGGAATGATAATTTTTATTTTCTCTCTTTCTCAGTCTTTTCCAACCTATTTTGGCTGGAAATGAAGCCGTAATCGTATTTTTTAATTTTTTGAATTTTTTTGCTACTTTTTTGGAATTTTCTATTACGAGTCGAGTAGGAACGAAACGGAACGATAATTTTTATTTTTCATTTTTCTCGGTCTTTTCCAATCTATTTTGGTTTTAAATGAAGCCATATGGTACTTTTAAATTTTTGAATTTTTTTTGCTATGTTTTTGGAATTTTCTATAACACGTCGGGTAGGAACAGAATGGAACGATAATTTTTATTGTCACTTTATCTCCGCCTTTTCCAACCTATTTTGGCTTGAAAAGTAGCCATAATGGTATTTTTTAATTTTTTCAATTTTTTTGCTATTTTTTGGTAATTTTCTGTTACGCGTCGGGCAGGAACGAAACGGAATGATAATTTTTACTTTCCCTCTTTCTCAGTCTTTTCCAACCAATTTTGGCATTAAATGAATCCGTAATCGTATTTTTTAATTTTTTGAATATTTTTGCTATTTTTTTGGAATTTTCTATTACGGGCTGGGTCGGAACGAAACGGAATGATAAATTTTATTTTTTCTCTTTCTCTGCCTTTTCCAACCTATTTTGGCTTGAAAAGAAGCCGTAATGGTATTTTTTAATTTTTTGAAATTTTTGGCAATTTTGTTGTAATTTTCTATTACGCGTCGGGCAAGAACCAAACGGAATGATAATTTTTATTTTCTCTCTTTCTCAGTCTTTTCCAACCTATTTTGGCTTGAAATGACGCCGTAATGGTATTTTTTTAATTTTTTGCTATTTTTTTTTGAATTTTCTAATTCGAGTCGGGTAGGAACGAAACGGAACGATAATTTTTATTTTCCCTCTTTCTATGCCTTTTCCCACCTATTTTGGCTTGAAAAAAGATGGCAGAATGGTGGTTTTTAATTTTTTGACTTTTTTTGCTATTTTTTTAGAATTTTCTATTACGAGTTGGGTAGGAACTCATCGGAACGATTTTTTTTTGTTATTTTTTTCTCTCTTTCTCGGCCTTCCCCAACTTATTTTGGCTTGAAAAGAAGCCATAATGGTGTTTTTTTAATTTTTTCAATTTCTTTGCTTTTTTTTTTAATTTTCTATTACGTGTCTGATAGGAACTCATCAGAGCGACTTTTCTTATTTTCTCTCTTTCTCAGCATTTCCCAACTTATTTTTGCTTGAAAAGAAGCCATAATGGTGTTTTCTTAATTTTTTCAATTTTTTTGTTTTTTATTTTTTTGAATTTTCTATTACGTGTTTGGTAGGAACTCATTGGAACGAATTTTTTTTTTTTTTTCTCTCATTCTCTGCCTTTCCCAACCTATTTTGGCTTGAAAAGAAGCCATAATAGTGTTTTTTCAATTTTTTGAAATTATTTGATATTTTGTTGGAATTCTCTATTACAGGTCGGGTATGAACTCATGATAACGATTTTTTTTTTATTTTCCCTCTTTCTCGGCCATCCCCAATGTATTTTGGCTCGAAAAGAAGCCATAATTGTGTTTTCTAATTTTTTGAGTTTTTTACTATTTTTTTGGAATTTTCTATTACGGGAAGGAACTCGTCGGAACGATTTTTTTTTTCTCTCTTTCTCGGCCTTTCCCAACTTATTTTGGCTTGAAAAGAAGCCATAATGGTGTTTTTTAAGTTTTTGAATTTTTTTTCAATTTTCTATTACGGGTCTGGTCGGAACTCATCGGAACGATTTTTTTTTTCTCTTTCTCGGCCTTTCCCAACTTATTTTGGCTCAAAAAGAAGACATAATAGTGTTTTCTAATTTTTTGAATTATGTTACTATTTTTTTAGAATTTTCTATTATAGGTCGGGTAGGAACTCGTGGGAAGGATTTTTTTTTGTTTTTGTTTTTTTATTTCCCTCTTTCTTGGCCTTCACCAACTTATTTTGGCTTGGAATGAAGCCACAACTGTGTTTTTTAATTTTTTTTTGCTATTTTTTTTGAATTTTCTATTACGGGTCGAGTAAGAACTCATTGGAACGATTTTTTTTTTTTAATTTTATTTCTTTCTCAGCCTTTCCCAACTTATTTTGGCTTGAAAAGATGCTATAATGGTGTTTTTTTAATTTTTTAAGTTTTTTTGCTATTTTTTTTTTGAATTTTCTATTACGGATCTTGTAGGAACTCATCGGAACGATTCTTTTTATTTTCTCTCCTTCTCGGCCTTTCCCAACCTATTTTGACTTGAAAAGAAGCCATAATGGTGTTTTTTTAATTTTATGAATTTTTTTGCTATTTTTTTGGAATTCTCTGTTACAGGTCGGGTAAGAACTCATCGTAACGATTTTTTTTTATTTTCTCTTTTTCTCAGCCTTCCCCAACATATTTTGGCTAAAAAAGAAGCCATAATAGTGATTCTAATTTTTTGAATTTTATAACTATTTTATTGGAATTGTCTATTACGGGTCGGGTAGGAACTCATCGGAACGACTTCTTTTATTTTCTCTATTTCTCAGCATTTCCAAAGTTATTTTTGCTTGAAAAGAAGCCATAATGGTGTTTTCTTAATTTTCAATTTTTTTGCTTTTTTTTTTTTAATTTTCTATTACGTGTCTGGTAGGAACTCATCGGAACGATTTTTTTTTTTTAATTTTTCTCTCTTTCTCGGCCTTTCCCAACCTATTTTGGCTTGAAAAGAAGTCATAACCGTGTTTTTTTTAATTTTTTGAAATTTTTTGCTATTTTTTTGGAATTCTCTATTAAAGGTCCGGTAAGAACTCATCGAAACGATTTTTTTTTTTTTTTATTTTCTCTCTTTCTCGGCCTTCCCCAACATATTTTGGCTCGTAAAGAAGCCATAATAGTGTTTTCTAATTTTTTGAATTTTTTTACTATATTTTTGGAATTTTCTATTACGAGTCAAGTAGGAACTCGTCGGAATGATTTTTTTTTTTTTAATTTTCTATTACGTGTCTGGTAGGAACTCATAGGAACGATTTTTATTTTTATTTTTATTTTTCTCTCTTTGTCGGCCTTTCCCAACCTATTTTGGCTTGAAAAGAAGCCATAATCATGTTTTTTTTAATTTTTTGAAAATTTTTGCTATTTTTTTGGAATTCTCTATTAAAGGTCTGGCAAGAACTCATCGGAACGATTTTTTGTTTATTTTCTCTCTTTCTCGGCCTTCCCCAGCATATTTTGGCTCGAAAAGAAGCCATAATAGTGTTTTCTAATTTTTTGAATTTTTTTACTAGTTTTTTGGAATTTTATTTTACGGGTCGAGTAGGAACTCGTCGGAACGATTTTTTTCTTTATTTTCTCTCTTTCTCAGCATTTCCCAACTCATTTTTGCTTGAAAAGAAGCCATAATGGTGTTTTTTCAATTTTTTTGCTTTTTATTTTTGAATTTTCTATTACGTGTCTGGTAGAAACTCATTGGAACGATTTTTTTTTTCTCTTTCTCAGCCTTTCCCAACTTATTTTGGCTTGAAAAGATGCCATAATGGTGTTTTTTTAGTTTTTTCAATTTTTTTACTTTTGAATTTTCTATTACGGGTCTTGTAGGAACTCATCGGAACGATTCTTTTTATTTTCTCTCTTTCTCGGCCATTCCCAACCTATTTTGACTTGAAAAGAAGGCATAATGGTGTTTTTTTAATTTTATGAATTTTTTTGCTATTTTTTTGGAATTCTCTTTTACAAGTCGGGTAAGAACTCATCGGAACGATTTTTTTTATTTTCTCTCTTTCTCAGCCTTCCCCAACATATTTTGGCTAAAAAAGAAGCCATAATAGTGTTTTCTAATTTTTTGAATTTTTTTACTATATTTTTGTAATTTTCTACTACGAGTCGAGTAGGAACTCGTCGAAACGATTTTTTTCTTTATTTTCTCTCTTTCTCAGCATTTCCCAACTCATTTTTGCTTGAAAAGAAGCCATAATGGTGTTTTTTTTAATTTTTTCAATTTTTTTGCTTTTTATTTTTGAATTTTCTATTACGTGTCAGGTAGAAACTCATTGGAACGATTTTTTTTTTTCTCTCTTTCTCAGCCTTTCCCAACTTATTTTGGCTTGAAAAGATGCCATAATGGTGTTTTTTTAGTTTTTTCAATTTTTTTGCTTTTGAATTTTTTATTACGGGTCTTGTAGGAACTCCTCGGAACGATTCTTTTTATTTTCTCTCTTTCTCGGCCATTCCCAACCTATTTTGACTTGAAAAGAAGCCATAATGGTGTTTTTTTAATTTTATGAATTTTTTTGCTATTTTTTTGGAATTCTCTTTTACAAGTCGGGTAAGAACTCATCGGAACGATTTTTTTTATTTTCTCTCTTTCTCAGCCTTCCCCAACATATTTTGGCTAAAAAAGAAGCCATAATAGTGTTTTCTAATTTTTTGAATTTTTTTACTTTTTTTTTGGAATTTTCTATTACGGGTCGGGTAGGAGCTCATCGGAACGATTTTTTTTTTCTCTCTTTATCGGCCTTTCCCAACTTATTTTGGGTTGAAAAGAAGCCATAATGGTTTTTTTTAATTTTTTTTTTTTTTTGGGAATTTTCAATTACGAGTCGGGTAAGAACTCATCGGAATGATTTTTTTTATTTTCTCTCTTTCTCGGCCTTTCCCAACTTATTTTGGCTTGAAGAGAAGCCATAATGGTGTTTTTTAATTTTTTGAATCTTTTTGCTATTTTTTTGGAATTTTCTATTACGGGTCACGTAGGAACTCATTAGAACGATTTTTTTCTTTTCTCTTTCTCGTTCCTTCCCAACTTATTTTGGCTTTAAATGAAGCCATAATGGTTTCTTTAGTTTTTTGAATTTTTTTGCTTTTTTTTTTTTGGAATTTTCTATTATGGGTCGGGTAGGAACACATCAGAACGATTTTTTTTATTTTCTCTCTTTTTCGGCCTTTCCCAACCTGTTTTGGCTTGAAAAGAAGCGATAATAGTATTTTTTAAATTTTTTGCTATTTCTTTGGAATTCTCTGTTACAGGCCAAGTAAGAACTCATCGGAACAATTTTTTTTTATTTTCTCTCTTTCTCGGCCATCCCCATCATATTTTGGCTTGGAAAGAAGCCATAAAGGTGTTTTTAAAATTTTTGAATTTTTTTGCTATTGTTTTGAAATTTTCTATTACGGGTGTGGTAGGAACTCATCGGAACGATTTTTTTTTTCTCTCTTTCTCAGCATTTCCCAACTTATTTTTGCTTGAAAAGAAGTCATAATGGTGTTTTCTTAATTTTTTCAATTTTTTTTCTTTTTTTTTTAATTTTCTATTACGTTTCTGGTAGGAACTCATCGGAACGATTTTTTTAAAATTTTTCTCTCTTTCTCGGCCTTTCCCAACCTATTTTGGCTTGAAAAGAAGCCATAATCGTGTTTTTTTTAATTTTTTGAAATATTTTGCTATTTCTTTGGAATTCTCTATTAATGGTCCGGTAAGAACTCATCGGAACGATTTTTTTTATTTTCTCTCTTTCTCGGCCTTCCCCAACAGATTTTGGCTCGAAAAGAAGCCATAATAGTGTTTTCTAATTTTTTGAATTTTTTTACGATTTTTTTGGAATTTTCTATTACGGGTCAAGTAGGAACTCGTCGGAACGATTTTTTTATTTTTATTTTTTATTTTCTCTCTTTCTCAGCATTTCCCAACTCATTTTTGCTTGAAAAGAAGCCATAATGGTGTATTCTTAATTTTTTCAATTTTTTTGCTTTTTTTTTTAAATTTTCTATTACGTGTCTGGTAGGAACTCATAGGAACGATTTTTATTTTTATTTTTCTCTCTTTCTCGGCCTTTCCCAACCTATTTTGGCTTCAAAAAAAGCCATAATCGTGTTTTTTTAATTTTTTGAAATTTTTTGCTATTTTTTTGGAATTCTCTATTAAAGGTCCGGTAAGAACTCATCGGAACGATTTTTTTTTATTTTCCCTCATTGTCGGCCTTCCCCAACATATTTTGGCTCGAAAAAAAGCCATAATAGTGTTTTCTAATTTTTTGAATTTTTTTACTATATTTTTGGAATTTTCTATTACGGGTCGAGTAGGAACTCGTCGGAACGATTTTTTTTTTTACTTTCTCTCTTTCTCAGCATTTCCCAACTCATTTTTCCTTGAAAAGAAGGCATAATGGTCTTTTTTTAATTTTTTCAATTTTTTTGCTTTTTATTTTTGAATTTTCTATTACGTGTCAGGTAGAAACTCACTGGAACGATTTTTTTTTTTTTTTTTTTTTTTTAATTTTCCCTCTTTCTCACCCTTTCCCAACTTATTTTGGCTTGAAAAGATGCCATAATGGTGTTTTTTTAGTTTTTTCAATTTTTTTGCTTTTGAATTTTCTGTTACGGGTCTTGTAGGAACTCATCGGAACGATTCTTTTTATTTTCTCTCTTTCTCGGCCATTCCCAACCTATTTTGACTTGAAAAGAAGCCATAATGGTGTTTTTTTAATTTTATGAATTTTTTTGGAATTCTCTATTACAAGTCGGGTAAGAACTCATCGGAACGATTTTTTTTATTTTCTCTCTTTCTCAGCCTTCCCCAACATATTTTGGCTCAAAAAGAAGCCATAATAGTGTTTTCTAATTTTTTGAATTTTTTTACTTTTTTTTTGGAATTTTCTATTACGGGTCAGGTAGGAACTCGTTGGGAAGATTTATTTTATTTTATTTTCTCTCTTTCTCGGCCATTCTCAACTTATTTTGGCCTGAAGAGAAACCATAATGGTGTTTTTTAAATTTTTGAATTTTTTTGCTATTTTTTTGGAATTTTCTATTACGGGTCTTGTAGGAACTCATCGGAACGATTCTTTTTATTTTCTCTCTTTCTCGGCCATTCCCAACCTATTTTGACTTGAAAAGAAGCCATAATGGTGTTTTTTTAATTTTATGAATTTTTTTGGAATTCTCTATTACAAGTCGGGTAAGAACTCATCGGAACGATTTTTTTTATTTTCTCTCTTTCTCAGCCTTCCCCAACATATTTTGGCTCAAAAAGAAGCCATAATAGTGTTTTCTAATTTTTTGAATTTTTTTACTTTTTTTTTGGAATTTTCTATTACGGGTCGGGTAAGAACTCGTTGGTAAGATTTATTTTATTTTATTTTCTCTCTTTCTCGGCCATTCTCAACTTATTTTGGCCTGAAGAGAAACCATAATGGTGTTTTTTAAATTTTTGAATTTTTTTGCTATTTTTTTGGAATTTTCTATTACGGGTCGGGTAGGAGCTCATCGGAACGATTTTTTTTTTCTTTCTCTTTATCGGCCTTTCCCAACTTATTTTGGGTTGAAAAGAAGCCATAATGGTTTTTTTTAATTTTTTGAATTTTTTTTTTTTTGGGAATTTTCAATTACGACTCGGGTAGGAACTCATCAAAACGATTTTTTTTATTTTCTCTCTTTCTCGGCCTTTCCCAACTTATTTTGGCTTGAAGATAAGCCATAATGGTGTTTTTTAATTTTTTAGAATTTTTTATACTTTTTTTTTGGAATTTTCTATTACGGGTCGGGTAGGAACTCGTTGGAAAGATTTTTTTAATTTTATTTTCTCTCTTTCTCGACCATTCTCAACTTATTTTGGCCTGAAGAGAAACCATAATAGTGTTTTTAAATTTTTGAATTTTTTTGCTATTTTTTTGGAATTTTCTATTACGGGTCGGGTAGGAGCTCATCGGAACGATTTTTTTTTTAATTTTTTCTCTTTGTCGGCCTTTCCCAACTTATTTTGGTTTTAAATGAAGCCATAATGGTTTTTTTAATTTTTTGAATTTTTTTGCTTTTTTTTTTTTGGAATTTTCTATTACGGGTTGGGTAGGAACACATCAGAATGATTTTTTTTTTTCTCTCTTTTTTGGCATTTTCCAACCTGTTTTGGCTTGAAAAGAAGCCATAATAGTATTTTTTTAAGTTTTTGCTATTTTTCTGGAATTCTCTATTACAGGTCGGGTAAGAACTCATCGAAACAAATTTTTTTTATTTTCTCTCTTTCTCGGCCTTCCCCATCATATTCTGGCTTGGAAAGAAGCCACAATGGTGTTTTTTAATTTTTCAGAATTTTTTTTTCTATTTTTTTTTTAATTTTCTATTACGGGTCGGGTAGGAACTCATTTGAATGATTTTTTTTTTTTATTTTCTCTCTTTCTCTGCCTTTCCCAACTTATTTTGGCTTCAAAAGATGCCATAATGGTGTTTTTTTAATTTTTTTAATTTTTTTTGCTATTTTTTTTTGGAATTTTCTACTACGGGTCTTGTAGGAACCCATCGGAAAGATTTTTTTTAATTTTTATTTTCTCTCTTTCTCGGCCTTTCCCAACCTATTTTGGCTTGAAAAGAAGACATAATGGTGTTTTTTTTAATTTTTTGCTATTTTTATGGAATTCTCTATTACAGGTCGGGTAAGAACTCAACGAAATGATTTTTTTTTATTTTCTCTCTTTCTCGGCCTTCCCCATCATATTTTGGCTTGGAAAGAAGCCACAATGGTGTTTTTTAATTTTTATGAATTTTTATGAATTTTTTGAAATTTTCTATTACGGGTTGGGTAGGAACTCATTGGAATGATTTTTTTTTATCTTTTCTCTTTCTCTGCATTTTCCAACTTATTTTGGCTTAAAATGATGCCATAATGTTGTTTTTTTAATTTTTTCAATTTTTTTGCTATTTTTTTTTAATTTTCTATTACGGGTCTTGTAGGAACTCATCAGATAGATTTTTTTTTCTCTCTTTCTCGGACTTTCCCAACCTATTTTGGCTTGAAAGAAGCCATAATGGTGTTTTTTTAATTTTTGGAAACTTTTTGCTATTTTTTTGGAATTCTCTATTACATGTCGGGTAAGAACTCAACGAAACGATTTTTTTTATTTTCTCTCTTTCTCAGCCTTCCCCAACATATTTTGGCTCGAAAAGAAGCCATAATAGTGTTTTCTAATTTTTTGAATTTTTTTACTATTTATTTAGAATTTTCTATTTCAGGTCAAGTAGGAACTCGTCGGAATGATTTTTTTTTTTCTCTCTTTCTCGGCCTTTCCCAACTTATTTTGGCTTGAATAGAAGCCATAATCTTATTATTTTAATTTTTGAATTTTTTTGGTATTTTTTGGAATTTTCTATTACTGGTCTGGTAGGAACTCATTGGAACGATTTTTTTTTTCCCTCTTTCTCGGCCTTTCCCAACTTATTTTGGCTTGAAAAGTTGCCAAAATGGTGGTTTTTAGGTTTTTCAATTTTTTTGCTATTTTTTTGGAATTTTCTATCACGAGTCGCGTAGAAACTCATCGGAACGATTTTTTTTTTCTTCTCTTTCTTGGCCTTTCCCAACTTATTTGGCTTGAAGAGAAGCCATAATGGCGTTCTTAAATTTTTGAATTTTTGTGCTATGTTTTTGGAATTTTCTATTACGGGTCTGGTAGGAACTCATCGAACGATTTTTTTTTTTTTTTTTTTCTATTTCTCAGCCTTTCCCAACTTATTTTGGCTTGAAAAGTTGCCAAAATGGTGGTTTTTAATTTTTTGAATTTTTTTGCTATTTTTTGGAATTTTCTATTACGGGTCGGGTAGGAGCTCATCGGAACGATTTTTTTTATTTTTTCTCTTTCTCGGCCTTTCCCAACTTATTTTGGCTTTAAATGAAGCCATACTGGTTTTTTTAATTTTTTGAGTTTTTTTGCTTTTTTTTTTTTTGGAATTTTCTATTACGGGTTGGGTAGGAACACATCAGAATGATTTTCTTTTTATTTTCTCTCTTTTTCGGCATTTCCCAACCTGTTTTGGCTTGAAAAGAAGCCATAATAGTATTTTTTTAAGTTTTTGCTATTTTTCTGGAATTCTCTGTTACAGGTCGGGTAAGAACTCATCGAAACAATTTTTTTTTTATTTTCTCTCTTTCTCGGCCTTCCCCATCATATTTTGGCTTGGAAAGAAGCCACAATGGTGTTTTTTTAATTTTTTAGAATTTTTTAGAATTTTTTTTTCTATTTTTTTTAATTTTCTATTACGGGTCGGGTATGAACTCATTGGAATGATTTTTTTTTTTTATTTTCTCTCTTTCTCTGCCTTTCCCAACTTATTTTGGCTTGAAAAGATGCCATAATGGTGTTTTTTAATTTTTTTTCAATTTTTTGCTATTTTTTTTTTAATTTTTCTACTACGGGTCTTGTAGGAACCCATCAGAAAGATTTTATTTTATTTTTATTTTCTCTCTTTCTCGGCCTTTCCTAACCTATTTTGGCTTGAAAAGAAGCCATAATGGTGTGTTTTTTAATTTTTTGCTATTTTTTTGGAATTCTCTATTAACAGGTCGGGTAAGAACTCAACGAAATGATTTTTTTTTTTATTTTCTCTCTTTCTCGGCCTTACCCATCATATTTTGGCTTGGAAAGAAGCCACAATGGTGTTTTTTAATTTTTATGAATTTTTTAAAAATTTTCTATTACGGTTGGGTAGGAACTCATTGGAACGATTTTTTTATCTTCTCTCTTTCTCTGCATTTCCCAACTTATTTTGGCTTAAAATGATGCCATAATGTTTTTTTTTTTAAATTTTTTCGATTTTTTTGCTATTTTTTTTAAATTTTCTATTACGGGTCTTGTAGGAACTCATCAAATAGATTTTTTTTTTCTCTCTTTCTCGGACTTTCCCAACCTATTTTGGCTTGAAAAGAAGCCATAATGGTGTTTTTTTAATTTTTGGAAATTTTTTGCTATTTTTTTGGAATTCTCTATTACAGGTCGGGTAAGAACTCAACGAAACGATTTTTTTTATTTTCTCTCTTTCTCAGCCTTCCCCCAACATATTTTGGCTCTAAAAGAAGCCATAATAGTGTTTTCTAATTTTTTGAATTTTTTACTATTTATTTAGAATTTTCTATTTCAGGTCGAGTAGGTACTCGTCGGAATAATTTTTTTTTCTCTCTTTCTCGGCCTTTCCCAACTTATTTTGGCTTGAATAGAAGCCATAATCTTGTTTTTTAATTTTTGAATTTTTGGTATTTTTTTGGAATTTTCTATTACTGGTCTGGTAGGAACTCATTGGAACGATTTTTTTTTTTTTTTTCTCTTTCTCGGCCTTTCCCAACTTATTTTGGCTTGAAAAGTTGCCTAAATGTTGGTTTTTAAGTTTTTCAATTTTTTTGCTATTTTTTTGGAATTTTCTATCACGAGTCGCGTAGAAACTCATCGGAACGATTTTTTTTTTTTTTTTCTCTTTCTTGGCCTTTCCCAACTTATTTTGGCTTGAATAGAAGCCATAATGGTGTTTTTTTAAATTTTTGAATTTTTGTGCTATGTTTTTGGAATTTTCTATTACGGGTCTGGTTGGAACTCATCGGAACGATTTTTTTTTTTTTTTTTTTTCTCAGCCTTCCCCAAGTTATTTTGGCTTGAAAAGTTGCCAAAATGGTGGTTTTAATTTTTTGAATTTTTTTCCTATTTTTTTGGAATTTTCTATTATGAATCGGGTTGGAACTCATCAGAATGATTTTTTTTTTTTTTTTTTTTTTTTAATTTTCTCTCTTCTCGGCCTTCCCAACTTATTTTGGCTTGGAGAAAAAAGCCACAATGGTGTTTTTGAATTTTTTGCTATTTTTTGAATTCTCTATTACGGGTCGGGTAGGAACTCAATTGAACGATTTTTTTTATTTTCTCTCTTTCTCAGCCTTTCCCAAATTATTTTGGCTTTAAAAGATGCCATAATGGTGTTTTTTTTAGTTTTTTTCAATTTTTTTGCTATTTTTTTTTAATTTTCTATTACGGGTCTTGTAGGAATTCATCGGAACATTCTCTTTATTTTCTCTCTTTCCTCGGGCCTTTTCCAACCTATTTTGTCATGAAAAGAAGCCATGATTGTGTTTTTTTTTTTTTTTTAATTTTTTCTTGAATTTTTTTGCTATTTTTTGGAATTCTCTATTACAGGTAGGGTAAGAACTCATCGGAACGATTTTTTTTTATTTTCTCTCTTTCTCAGCCTTCCCCCAACATATTTTGGCTCGAAAAGAAGCCATAATAGTGTTTTCTAATTTTTTGAATTTTTTACTATTTTTTTGGAATTTCAATTACGGGTCGGGTAGGGAACTCGTTGGATCGATTTTTTTTCCCCTCTTTCTTGGCCTTTCCCAACTTATTTTTGGCTTGAAGAGAAGCCATAATAGTGTTTTTTAATATTTTTGAATTTTTTTGCTACTTTTTTGGAAGTTTCTATTACAGGTTGGGTAGGAACTCATCGGAACGATTTTTTTTTTTCTCTTTCTCGGCCTTTCCCGACTTATTTTGGCTTGAAAAGAAGCTGTAATGGTATTTTTTAATTTTTTTGATTTTTTTGGGTTTTTTTTTATTTTCTATTACGGGTCGGGTAGGAATTCATCGAAACAACTTTTTTTTTTTTTTTTTTTTTTCTCTCCTTCTCGGCCTTTCCCAACTTATTTTGGCTTGAAAAGTTGCTAGAATGGTGGTTTTATTTTTGAATTTTTTTGCTATTTTTTTGGAATTTTCTATTACGAGTCCGATGGCAACTCATCGAAACGATTTTTTTTTTTTTTTTTCTTTTCTCTCCTTCTCAACCTTCCCCTACTTATTTTGACTTGAAAAGAAGCCACAATGGTTGTTTGTTAATTTTTTTGCTATTTTTTTTGAATTTTCTATTACGGGTCGGGTAGGAACTCATTGGAACGACTTTTTTTTTTTTATTTTCTCTCTTTCTCAGCAATTCCCAACTTATTTTTGCTTGAAAAGAAGCCATAATGGTGTTTTTTTTTTAATTTTTTTGGTTTTTTTTTTTATTTTCTATTACGTGCCTGGTAGGAACTCATCGGAACGATTTTTTTTATTTTCTCTATTTCTCGGCCTTTCCCAACCTATTTTGGCCTGAAAGTAGCCATAATGGTGTTTTTTTAATTTTTGAAATTTTTTGCTATTTTTTTGGAATTCACTGTTACAGGTCGAGTAAGAACCTCATCAGAACGATTTTTGTTATTTTCTCTCTTTCTCGGCCTTCCCCAACATATTTTGGCTCAAAAAGAAGCCATAATAGTGTTTTCTAATTTTTTGAATTTTTTTACTACTTTTTTGGAATTTTCTATTATGGGTCGGGAAGGAACTCCTCAGAATGATTTTTTTTTTTTTTTCTCTCTTTCTCGGCCATTCCCTACTTATTTTGGCTTGAAAAGTTGCCAAAATGTTGGTTTTTAATTTTTTGAATTTTTTCGCTATTTTTTTGGAATTTTCTATTACGAGTCGGGTAGGAACTCATCGGAACGATTTTTTTATTTTTATTTTTTTATGTTCTTTCTTTCTCAGGCCTTCCTCAACTTATTTTGCCTTCGAAAGAAGCCACAATGGTGTTTTTTAATTTTTTTTGCTTTTTTTTTTAATTTTTCTATTATGGTTCGGTAGGAATTCATTGGAACGATTTTTATTATTTTCTCTTTTTCTCAGCCTTTCCCATCTTATTTTGGCTTGAAAAGATGCCATAATGTTGTTTTTTTAATTTTTTCAATTTTTTTGCTATTTTTTTTTTTGAATTTTCTAGGAGTGATTTTTTTTTTTTTTCTCTCATTCACCTTTCTCCCAACCTATTTTGGCTATAAAAAGAAGTCATAATAGTGTTTTTTTAATTTTTTGAAAATTTTTGCTATTTTTTTGGAATTCCTCTATTGCAGGTCAGGTAAGAAATCATCGGAATGATTTTTTTTTTTCTCACTTTTTCTCAGCCTTCCCCAACATATTTTGGCTCGAAAAGAAGCCATAGTAGTGTTTTCTAATTTTTTGAATATTTTTTCTATTTTTTTGGAATTTTCTATTACGGGTCCTGTAGGAACTCGTTGGAACGATTTTTTTTTTTTTTTTTTAAATTTTCTCTCTTTCTCGTCCTTTTCCCAACTTATTTGGCTTTGAAGGAGAAGCCATAATGGTGTTTTTTAAATTTTTGAATTTTTTTTACTATTTTTTTTGGAATTTTCTATTGCGGGGTCTGGTAGGAACTCATCGGAACGATTTTTTTTTTTTTCTCTTTCTCGGCGTTTTCCCAACTTATTTTGGCATGAAAAGTTGCCGAAAATGGTGGTGTTTTAATTTTTTGAATTTTTTTTGCTTTTTTTGGAATTTTCTATTACGAGTCGGGTAGGAACTCATCGAACGATTTTTTATTTTTTATTTTCTCTCTTTCTCGGCCTTCCCCAACTTATTTTGGCTTCGAAAGAAGCCACAATGGTATTTTTTAATTTTTTGAATTTTTTTGCTATTTTTTTTTTAATTTTCTATTACGGGTCGGGTAGGAACTCATTGGAACGATTTTTTTATTTTCTCTCTTTCTCAGCCTTTTCCAACTTTTTTTGGCTTGAAAAGATGCCATAATGGTGTTTTTTAAAATTTTTCAATTTTTTTGCTTCGTTTTTTTTGAATTTTCTGTTACAGATCTTGTAGGAACTCGCAGGAACGATCTTTTTTTTTTTTTTTTTTCTCTCTTTCTCGGCCTTTCCCAACCTATTTTGGCTTGAAAAGAAGCCATAATGGTTTTTTTTTTTAATTTTTTGCTATTTTTTTGGAATTCTCTATTACATGTCGGGAAGAACTAATCGGAACGATTTTTTTTATTTTCTCTCTTTCTCAGCCTTTCCCAACTTTTTTGGCTTGAAAAGATGCCATAATGGTGTTTTTTAAAATTTTTCAATTTTTTGCTTTGTTTTTTGAATTTTCTATTACAGATCTTGTAGGAACTCAAAGGAACGATTTTTTATTTTATTTTATTTTTTTATT
Organism: Quercus rubra; assembly: GCA_035136125.1. NCBI lineage: Eukaryota > Viridiplantae > Streptophyta > Magnoliopsida > Fagales > Fagaceae > Quercus > Quercus rubra. Next base: position 46,960 of record JAXUIC010000282.1, read on the forward strand.
TTCTCTCTTTCTCGGCCTTTCCCAAACTATTTTTTTGAAAAGAAGCCATAATGGTTTTTTTTTTTTTTGCTAATTTTTTTGGAATTTCTATTACAGGTCGGGTAAGAACTCATCGGAACGATTTTTTTTATTTTCTCTCTTTCTCGGCCTTCCCCAACATATTTTGGGCTCGAAAAGAAGCCATAATAGTGTTTCTAATTTTTTGATTTTTTTACTATGTTTTTTTGGAATTTTCTATTACGGGTCGGGTAGGAACTTGTTGGAACGATTTTTTTTTTTTTCTCTCTTCTCGGCCTTCCCCAACAGTTTTTGGCTCGAAAAGAAGCCATAATAGTGTTGTTCTAATTTTTTGAATTTTTTTACTATTTTTTTGGAATTTTCTATTATGGGTCGGAGAAGGAACTCCTCGGAACGATTTTTTTTATTTTCTCTCTTTCTCGGCCATTCCCAACTTATTTTAGCTTGAAAAGTTGCAAAAATAGTGGTTTTTAATTTTTTGAATTTTTTTGCTATTTTTTGGAATTTTCTATTACGAGTCGAGTAGGAACTTATTGGAACGATTTTTTATTTTCTCTCTTTTTCGGCCTTCCCCAACTTATTTTGGCTTCAAAGAAGCCACAATGGTGTTTTTGAATTTTTTTTGAATTTATTGCTATTTTTTTTGAATTTCTATTACGGGTTGGGTAGGAACTTGTTGGAACGATTTTTTTTTTCTCTCTTTCTCGGCCTTCCCCAATTTATTTTGGCTTGAAAA
>JAXUIC010000283.1:0-47439 GCA_035136125.1 Quercus rubra
GGTTCCGTTTCGTTCCTGCCCGATGCGTAATTGAAAATTCCAAAAAAAATAACAAAAAAATTCAAAAAATTAAAAATAACCATTAAGAATTCATTTTCAAGCCAAAATAGATTGGAAAAAGATGAGAAAGAGAGAAACAAAAATTATCGTTCCATTCTGTTCCATTCCTACCCGATACGTAATAGAAAATACCATAAAAATAGTAAAAAATTCAAAAAAAAAGAAAAAGAAATATGATTATGGTTCATTTCAAGCCAAAATAGGTCGGAAAAGGATGAGAAATATGGAAAATAAAAATTATCGTTTCGTTTCGTTTCGTTCCTACCAGACGCGGAGAAGAAAATTCCAAAAAAAATTAAAAAATTAAAAAATACCATTGTGGATACATTTCAAGCTAAAATTGATTGGAGAATGATGAGAAAGAGAGAAAATAAAAATTATACATCCGTTACATTCCTATCCGACACGTAACAAAAAAATTCCCAAAAAAATAGCAAAATAATTCAAAAAATTAAAAAATACCATTATGGCTTCATTTCAAGCAAAAATAGGTTGGAAAAGACTGATAAAGAGTGAAAATAAAAATTATGCTTCCGTTCCATTCTTACCCGAGGCGTGATAGAAAATTCTAAAAAAATGGCAAAAAAAATTCAAAAATTTAAAAAATATCATTGTGGCTTCATTTTAAGCCAAAATAGGCTTGAAAAGGTTGGGAAAGAGAGAAAATAAAAATTGTCGTTCCGTTTCGTTCCTATCCGACGCGTAATAGAAAATTCAAAAAAAATAACAAAAAAATTAAAAAATACCATTATGAATTCATTTCAAGCCAAAATAGGTTGGAAATAGATGAGAACGAGCGAAATAAAAATTATCGTTCCGTTCCGTTCCTACCCGATGTGTAATAGAAAATTCCAAAAAAAAAAAAAATAGCAAAAAAAATTCAAAAAATTAAAACAATACCATTACTGCCTCATTTCAAACAAAAATAGGTTGGAGAGGCTGAGAAATAGTGAAATAAAAAATATTGTTCCGTTTCGATCCTGCCCGATGTGTAGTAGAAAACTCCAAAAAAATAACAAAAAAATTCAAAAAATTAAAAAATACCAATGTGGCTTCATTATAAGCCAAAATAGGTTTGAAAAGGCTGGGAAAGAGAGAAAATAAAATTATCGTTTCGTTTCGTTTCGTTCCTACCCGAAGTTTAATATAAAATTCCATAAAAATAATAAAAAATTCAAAAAATAAAAGAAATACGATAATGGTTCATTTCAAGCCAAAATAGGTCGGAAAAGGATGAAAAATAGGGAAAATAAAAATTATCATTTCGTTTCGTTACAACCAAACGCATAGAAGAAAATTCCAAAAAAATTTAAAAAATTTAAAAATACCATGGTGAATTCATTTCAAGCCAAAATTGGTTGGAGAAGGATGAGAAAGAGGGAAAATAAAAATTATAGTTCCGTTACGTTCCTATCCGACACGTAACAGAAAATTCCCAAAAAATAGCTAAATAATTCAAAAAAGGAAAAAAAATACCATTACGGCTTCATTTCTAGCCAAAATAGGTTGGAAAAGACGGAGAATGAGAGAAAATAAAAATTATCCTTCCGCTCCATTCTTGCACGAGGCAAGATAGAAAATTCTAAAAAAGGGCAAAAAAATTCAAAAAATTAAAAAATATCATTGTGGCTTCATTTTAGGCCAAAGTAGGCTTGAAAAGGCTGGGAAAGAGAGAAAATAAAACTTATCGTTCCGTTCCTACCTGATGTGTAATAGAAAATTCCAAAACAAAATAGCAAAAAAAATTAAAAAAATACCATTACGGCCTCATTTCCAGCCAAAATAGGTTGGAAGAGGCTGAGAAAGAGAGAAAATAAAAATTATAGTTCTGTTTCGTTTCTATCCGACGCGTAATAGAAAATTCCAAAAAAATAACAAAAAAATTAAAAAATACCATTATGAATTAATTTCAAGCCAAAATAGGTTGGAAATAGATGAGAAAGAGGGAAATAAAAATTATCGTTCCGTTCCGTTCCTACCCGATGTGTAATAGAAAATTCCAAAAAAAAATAGCAAAAAAATTCAAAAAATTAAAACAATACCATTACTGCCTCATTTCAAGTCAAAATAGGTTGGAAGAGGCTGAGAAAGGGAGAAAATAAAAATTATTGTTCTGTTCCGTTCCTACCCGATTCGTAATAGAAAATTCCAAAAAAATAACAAAAAAATTTAAAAAATTCAAAAATACCATTAAGAATTCATTTCAAGCCAAAATAGGTTGGAAAAAAATGAGAAAGAGAGAAACAAAAATTATCGTTCCATTCTATTCCGTTCCTACCCGATGCGTAATAGAAAATTCCATAAAAATAGTAAAAAAATCGAAAAAAGAAAAAGAAATACGATTATGGTTCATTTCAAGCCAAAATTGGTCGGACACGGATGTGAAATATGGAAAATAAAAGTTATTGTTTCGTTTCGTTCCTACCAAACGCGCAAAAGAAAATTCCAAAAAAAATTAAACAATTAAAAAATACCATTGTAGATTCATTTCAAGCCAAAATTGGTTGCAGAAGGATGAGAAAGAGAGAAAATAAAAATTATACATCCATTACGTTCCTATCCGACATGTTACAAAAAATTCCCAAAAAAATAGCAAAATAATTAAAAAAATTATAAAGTACCATTACGGGTTCATTTCAAGCAAAAATAGGTAGGAAAAGACTGAGAAGGAGTGAAAATAAAAATTATGCTTCCGTTCCAAACTTACCCGAGGCGTGATAGAAAATTCTAAAAAAATGGCAAAAAAATTTAATAAATTAAAAACTATCAATGTGGCTTCATTTTAAACCAAAATAGGCTTGAAAAGGCTGGGAAAGAGAGAAAATAAAAATTATAGTTCCGTTTCGTTCCTATCCGACGCGTAATAGAAAAGTCCAAAAAAATAACAAAAAAAATTAAAAAAATACCACTATGAATTCATTTCAACCCAAAATAGGTTGGAAATAGATGAGAAAGAGGGAAATAAAAATTATCGTTCCGTTCCGTTCCTACCCGATGTGTAATAAAAAATTCCAAAAAAAAAATAGCAAAAAAATTCAAAAAATTAAAACAATACCATTACTGCCTCATTTCAAGCCAAAATAGGTTGGAACAGGCTGAGAAAGAGAGAAAATAAAAATTGTAGTTCCGTTACGTTCCTATCCGACGCGTAACAGAAAATTCCCAAAAAAATAGCTAAATAATTAAAAAAATTAAAAAAATACCATTGCGGCTTCATTTCAAGCCAAAATAGGATGGAAAAGACAGAGAATAAGAGAAAATAAAAGTTATCCTTCCGTTCCATTCTTGCCCTAGGCATGATAGAAAATTGTTAAAAAAGGGCAAAAATTTCAAAAAATACAAAAATATCATTGTGGCTTCATTTTAAGCCAAAGTAGGCTTGAAAAGGCTGGGAAAGAGAGAAAATAAAAATTATCGTTCCGTTCCGTTCCGTTCCGTTCCAACCTGATGTGTAATAGAAAATTCCAAAACAAAATAGCAAAGAAAATTAAAAAAATACCATTTCTGCCTCATTTCAAGCCAAAATAGGTTGGAAGAGGCTGAGAAAGAGTGTAAATAAAAATTATTGTTCCGTTTAGTTCCTGCCCGATGCGTAATAGAAACTTCCAAAAAAATAACAAAAAAATTCAAAAAATTAAAAAATACCATTAAGAATTCATATCAAGCCAAAATAGGTTGGAAAAAAATGAGAAAGAGAGAAACAAAAATTATCGTTCCATTCTGTTCCGTTCCTACCCGATGCGTAATAGAAAATTCCATAAAAATAGTAAAAAATTCAAAAAAAAAAAAAAAAGAAATACGATTATGGTTCATTTCAAGCCAAAACAGGTCGGAAAATGATGAAAAATATGGAAAATAAAAATTATCGTTTCGTTTCGTTCCTACCAGATGCGCAGAAGAAAATTCCAAAAAAAATTAAAAAAAGTAAAAAATACTATTGTGGATTCATTTCAAGCAAAAATTGATTGGAGTAGGATGAGAAAGAGAGAAAATAAAAATTATACATCCGTTACGTTCCTATCCGACAAGTAACAAAAAATTCCCAAAAATATAGTAAAATAATTCAAAAAATTAAAAAATACCATTATAGCTTCATTTCAAGCAAAAATAGGTTGGAAAGACTGAGAAAGAGCGAAAATAAAAATTATGCTTCCATTCCATTCTTACCCGAGGCATGATAGAAAATTCTAAAAAAATGGCAAAAAAATTCAAAAAATTAAAAAATATCATTGTAGCTTCATTTTAAGCCAAAATAGGCTTGAAAAGGCTGGGAAAGAGAGAAAATAAAATTATAGTTCCGTTTCATTCCTATTCGACGCGTAACAGAAAATTCCCAAAAAAATAGTAAAATAATTCAAAAAATTAAAAAATACCATTATGGCTTCATTTCAAGACAAAATAGGTTGGAAAAGACCGAGAATGAGAGAAAATAAAAATTATCCTTCCGTTCCATTCTTGCCCTAGGCATGATAAAAAACTCTAAAAAAAGGCCAAAAAAATTCAAAAAATTAAAAAATATCATTGTGGCTTCATTTTAAGCCAAAGTAGGCTTGAAAAGGCTGGGAAAGAGAGAAAATAAAAATTGTCGTTCCGTTCCGTTCCGTTCCGTTCCTACCTAATGTGTAATAGAAAATTCCAAAACAAAATAGCAAAAAAATTAAAAAAATACCATTACTGCCTCATTTGAAGCCAAAATAGGATGGAAGAGGCTGCGAAAGAGAAAATAAAAATTATTGTACCGTTTCGCTCCTGCCCGATGCGTAATAGAAAATACCAAAAAAATAACAAAAAAAATTTTAAAGATTAAAAAATACCATTAACAATTCATTTCAAGCCAAAATAGGTTGGAAAAAGATGAGAGAGAGAGAAACAAAAATTATCGTTCCATTCTGTTACGTTCCTGCCCGATGCGTAATAGAAAATTCAATAAAAATAGTAAAAAATTCAAAAAAAAGAAAGAAATTCGATTAGGGTTCATTTCAAGCCAAAATAGGTCGGAAAAGGATGAGAAATATGGAAAATAAAAATTATCGTTTCGTTTCGTTCCTACCAGACGCGGAGAAAAAAATTCCAAAAAAAATTAAAAAAAGGAAAAAATACCATTGTGGATTCATTTCAAGGAAAAATTGATTGGAGAATGATGAGAAAGAGAGAAAATAAAAATTATACATCCGTTGCGTTCCTAACCGACACGTCACAAAAAATTCCCAAAACAATAGCAAAATAATTGAAAAAATTAAAAAAATACTATTATGGCTTCATATCAAGCAAACATAGGTTGGAAAAGACTGAGAAAGAGTGAAAATAAAAATTATGCTTCCATTCCATTCTTACCCGAGGCATGATAGAAAATTCTAAAAAAATGGCAAAAAAATTCAAAAAATTAAAAAATATCATTGTAGCTTCATTTTAAGCCAAAATAGGCTTGAAAAGGCTGGGAAAGAGAGAAAATAAAATTATAGTTCCGTTTCATTCCTATTCGACGCGTAACAGAAAATTCCCAAAAAAATAGTAAAATAATTCAAAAAATTAAAAAATACCATTATGGCTTCATTTCAAGACAAAATAGGTTGGAAAAGACCGAGAATGAGAGAAAATAAAAATTATCCTTCCGTTCCATTCTTGCCCTAGGCATGATAAAAAACTCTAAAAAAAGGCCAAAAAAATTCAAAAAATTAAAAAATATCATTGTGGCTTCATTTTAAGCCAAAGTAGGCTTGAAAAGGCTGGGAAAGAGAGAAAATAAAAATTGTCGTTCCGTTCCGTTCCGTTCCGTTCCTACCTAATGTGTAATAGAAAATTCCAAAACAAAATAGCAAAAAAATTAAAAAAATACCATTACTGCCTCATTTGAAGCCAAAAGAGGATGGAAGAGGCTGCGAAAGAGAAAATAAAAATTATTGTACCGTTTCGTTCCTACCCGATGCGTAATAGAAAATACCAAAAAAATAACAAAAAAATTTTAAAGATTAAAAAATACCATTAACAATTCATTTCAAGCCAAAATAGGTTGGAAAAAGATGAGAGAGAGAGAAACAAAAATTATCGTTCCATTCTGTTACGTTCCTGCCCGATGCGTAATAGAAAATTCAATAAAAATAGTAAAAAATTCAAAAAAAGAAAGAAATTCGATTAGGGTTCATTTCAAGCCAAAATAGGTCGGAAAAGGATGAGAAATATGGAAAATAAAAATTATCGTTTCGTTTCGTTCCTACCAGACGCGGAGAACAAAATTCCAAAAAAAATTAAAAAAAGGAAAAAATACCATTGTGGATTCATTTCAAGGAAAAATTGATTGGAGAATGATGAGAAAGAGAGAAAATAAAAATTATACATCCGTTGCGTTCCTAACCGACACGTCACAAAAAATTCCCAAAACAATAGCAAAATAATTGAAAAAATTAAAAAAATACTATTATGGCTTCATATCAAGCAAACATAGGTTGGAAAAGACTGAGAAAGAGTGAAAATAAAAATTATGCTTCCGTTCCATTCTTACCCGAGGCGTGATAGAAAATTCTTAAAAAATGGCAAAAAAATTCAAAAAATTAAAAAATATCATTGTGGCTTCATTTTAAGCCAAAATAGGCTTGAAATGGCTGGGAAAGAGAGAAAATAAAAATTATAGTTCCATTTCGTTCCTATCCGACCCGTAATAGAAAATTCAAAAAACATAACAAAAAAATTAAAAAATACCATTATGAATTCATTTCAAGCCAAAATAGGTTGGAAATAGATGAGAAAGAGAGAAATAAAAATTATCGTTCCGTTCCGTTCCGTTCCTACCCGGTGTGTAATAGAAAATTCCAAAAAAAAAAAAGCTAAAAAATTCAAAAAATTAAAACAATACCATTACTGCCTCATTTCAAGCCAAAATAGGTTGGAAGAGGCTGAGAAAGAGAGAAAATAAAAATTATTGTTCCGTTTCGTTCCTGCCCGAAGGGTAATAGAAAATTCCAAGAAAATAACAAAAAAATTCAAAAAATTAAAAAACACCAATGTGGCTTCATTATAAGCCAAAATAGGTTTCAAAAGGCTGGGAAAGTGAGAAAATAAAAATTATCGTTTCGTTTCGTTCCTACCCGAAGTATAATAGAAAATTCCATAAAAATAGTAAAAAATTCAAAAAATAAAAGAAATACGATAATGCTTTATTTCAAGCCAAAATAGGTGGGGAAATGATGAGAAATAGGGAAAATAAAAATTATCGTTTCCTTTCGTTTCTACCAGATGGGTAGAAGAAAATTCTAAAAAATTTAAAAATAACATTGTGGATTCGTTTCAAGCCAAAATTGATTGGAGAAGGATGAGAAAGAGGGAAAATAGAAATTATAGTTCCGTTGCGTTCCTATCCGACGCGTAACAGAAAATTCCCAAAAAAATAGCAAAATAATTCAAAAAATTATAAAATTAAAAAATACCTTTATGGCTTCATTTCAAGCCCAAATAGGTCGGAAAAGACCGAGAAGGAGAGAAAATAAAAATTATCCTTCCGTTCCATTCTTGCCCTAGGCGTGTTAGAAAATTCTTAAAAAAGGGCAAAAAAATTCAAAAAATTAAAAAATATCATTGTGGCTTCATTTTAAGCCAAAGTACGCTTGAAAAGGCTGGAAAAGAGAGAAAATAAAAATTATAGTTCCGTTCCGTTCTGTTCCTACCTAATGTGTAATAGAAAACTCCAAAACAAAATAGCAAAAAAATTTAAAAAAATACCATTACTGCCTCATTTGAAGCCAAAATAGGTTGGAAGAAGCTGAGAAATAGAGAAAATAAAAATTATTATTCCGTTTCGTTCCTGCCCGATGCGCAACAGAAAATTCCAAAAAAATAACAAAAAAATTCAAAAAATACCATTAACAATTCATTTCAAGCCAAAATAGGTTGGAAAAAGATGAGAGAGAGAGAAACAAAAATTATCGTTCCATTCTGTTACGTTCCTGCCCGATGCGTAATAGAAAATTCAATAAAAATAGTAAAAAATTCAAAAAAAAGAAAGAAATTCGATTAGGGTTCATTTCAAGCCAAAATAGGTCGGAAAAGGATGAGAAATATGGAAAATAAAAATTATCGTTTCGTTTCGTTCCTACCAGACGCGGAGAAAAAAATTCCAAAAAAAATTAAAAAAAGGAAAAAATACCATTGTGGATTCATTTCAAGGAAAAATTGATTGGAGAATGATGAGAAAGAGAGAAAATAAAAATTATACATCCGTTGCGTTCCTAACTGACACGTCACAAAAAATTCCCAAAACAATAGCAAAATAATTGAAAAAATTAAAAAAATACTATTATGGCTTCATATCAAGCAAACATAGGTTGGAAAAGACTGAGAAAGAGTGAAAATAAAAATTATACTTCCGTTCTATTCTTACCCGAGGCATGATAGAAAATTCTTAAAAAATGGCAAAAAAATTCAAAAAATTAAAAAATATCATTGTGGCTTCATTTTAAGCCAAAATAGGCTTGAAAAGGCTGGGAAAGAGAGAAAATAAAAATTATAGTTCCATTTCGTTCCTATCCGACCCGTAATAGAAAATTCAAAAAAAATAACAAAAAAATTAAAAAATACCATTATGAATTCATTTCAAGCCAAAATAGGTTGGAAATAGATGAGAAAGAGAGAAATAAAAATTATCGTTCCGTTCCGTTCCGTTCCTACCCGGTGTGTAATAGAAAATTCCAAAAAAAAAAAAGCTAAAAAATTCAAAAAATTAAAACAATACCATTACTGCCTCATTTCAAGCCAAAATAGGTTGGAAGAGGCTGAGAAAGAGAGAAAATAAAAATTATTGTTCCGTTTCGTTCCTGCCCGAAGGGTAATAGAAAATTCCAAGAAAATAACAAAAAAATTCAAAAAATTAAAAAACACCAATGTGGCTTCATTATAAGCCAAAATAGGTTTCAAAAAGCTGGGAAAGTGAGAAAATAAAAATTATCGTTTCGTTTCGTTCCTACCCGAAGTATAATAGAAAATTCCATAAAAATAGTAAAAAATTCAAAAAATAAAAGAAATACGATAATGCTTCATTTCAAGCCAAAATAGGTGGGGAAATGATGAGAAATAGGGAAAATAAAAATTATCGTTTCCTTTCGTTTCTACCAGACGGGTAGAAGAAAATTCTAAAAAAATTTAAAAATAACATTGTGGATTCGTTTCAAGCCAAAATTGATTGGAGAAGGATGAGAAATAGGGAAAATAGAAATTATAGTTCCGTTACGTTCCTATCCGACGCGTAACAGAAAATTCCCAAAAAAATAGCAAAATAATTCAAAAAATTAAAAAATACCTTTATGGCTTCATTTCAAGCCCAAATAGGTCGGAAAAGACCGAGAAGGAGAGAAAATAAAAATTATCCTTCCGTTTCATTCTTGCCCTAGGCGTGTTAGAAAATTCTTAAAAAAGGGCAAAAAAATTCAAAAAATTAAAAAATATCATTGTGGCTTCATTTTAAGCCAAAGTACGCTTGAAAAGGCTGGAAAAGAGAGAAAATAAAAATTATAGTTCCGTTCCGTTCTGTTCCTACCTAATGTGTAATAGAAAACTCCAAAACAAAATAGCAAAAAAATTTAAAAAAATACCATTACTGCCTCATTTGAAGCCAAAATAGGTTGGAAGAAGCTGAGAAACAGAGAAAATAAAAATTATTATTCCGTTTCGTTCCTGCCCGATGCGTAACAGAAAATTCCAAAAAAATAACAAAAAAATTCAAAAATTTAAAAATACCATTGACAATTCATTTCAAGCCAAAATAGGCTGGAAAAAGATGGGAAAGAGAGAAACAAAAATTATCGTTCCATTCTGTTACGTTCCTGCCCGATGCGTAATAGAAAATTCCATAAAAATAGTAAAAAAGTCAAAAAAAAAGAAAAGAAATACGATAATGTTCATTTCAAGCCAAAATAGGTCGGAAAAGGAAGAGAAATATTGAAAATAAAAATTATCGTTTCGTTTCGTTCCTACCAGACGCGAAGAAGAAAATTCCAACAAAAATTAAAAAAAGTAAAAAATACCATTGTGGATTCATTTCAAGCAAAAATTGATTGGAGAAGGATGAGAAAGAGAGAAAATAAAAATTATACATCCGTTACGTTCCTATCCGAAAAGTAACAAAAAATTCCCAAAAAAATAGTAAAATAATTAAAAAAATTAAAAAAATACCATTATGGCTTCATTTCAAGCCAAAATATGTTGGAAAGGACTGAGAAATAGTGAAAATAAAAATTATGCTTTCGTTCCATTCTTACCCGAGGCGTGATAGAAAATTCTAAAAAAACGGCAAAAAAATTCAAAAAATTAAAAAATATCATTGTGGCTCCATTTTAAGCCAAAATAAACTTGAAAAGGCTGGGAAAGAGAGAAAATAAAAATTATAGCTCCGTTTCGTTCCTATCCGACGCGTAACAGAAAATTCCCAAAAAAATAGCAAAATAATTCAAAAAATTAAAAAATACCATTATGGCTTCATTTCAAGCCAAAATAGGTTGGAAAAGACCAAGAATGAGAGAAAATAAAAATTATCCTTCCGTTCCATTCTTGCCCTAGGCGTGATAGAAAATACTAAAAAAAGGCCAAAAAAATTCAAAAAATTAAAAAATATCATTGTGGCTTCGTTTTAAGCCAAAGTAGGCTTGAAAAGGCTAGGAAAGAGAGAAAATAAAAATTATGGTTCCGTTCCGTTCCGTTCCGTTCCTACCTAATGTGTAATAGAAAATTCCAAAACAAAATAGCAAAAAAATTAAAAAAATACCCTTACTGCCTCATTTGAAACCAAAATAGGTTGGAAGAGGCTGAGAAAGAGAAAATAAAAATTATTGTTCCGTTTCGTTCCTGCCCGATGCGTAATAGAAAATTCCAAAAAAATAACAAAAAAAATTTAAAAAATTAAAAAATACCATTAACAATTCATTTCAACCCAAAATAGGTTGGAAAAAGATGAGAGAGAGAGAAACAAAAATTATCGTTCCATTCTATTACGTTCCTGCCCGATGCGCAATAGAAAATTCCATAAAAATAGTAAAAAATTCAAAAAAAAAAAAAGAAATTCGATTATGGTTCATTTCATGCCAAAATAGTACGGAAAAGGATGAGAAATATGGAAAATAAAAATTATCGTTTCGTTTCGTTCCTACCAGACGCGCAGAAGAAAATTCCAAAAAAAATTAAAAAAAGGAAAAAATACCATTGTGGATTCATTTCAAGCAAAAATTGATTGGAGAATGATGAGAAAGAGAGAAAATAAAAATTATACATCCGATACGTTCCTATCCGACACGTAACAAAAAATTCCCAAAACAATAGCAAAATAATTGAAAAAATTAAAAAAATACCATTATGGCTTCAATTCAAGCGAAAATAGGTTTGAAAAGATTGAGAAAGAGTGAAAATAAAAATTATGCTTCCGTTCCATTCTTACCCGAGGCGTGATAGAAAATTCTAAAAAAATGGCAAAAAAATTCAAAAAATTAAAAAATATCATTGTGGCTTCAGTTTAAGCCAAAATAGGCTTGAAAAGGCTTGGAAAGAGAGAAAATAAAAATTATAGTTCCATTTCGTTCCTATCCGACCCGTAATAGAAAATTCGAAAAAAATACCAAAAAAAATTAAAAAATATCATTATGAATTCATTTCAAGCCAAAATAGGTTGGAAATAGATGAGAAAGAGAGAAATAAAAATTATCGTTCCGTTCCTACCCGGTGTACAATAGAAAATTCCAAAAAAAAAAAGATAAAAAATTCAAAAAATTAAAACAATACCATTACTGCCTCATTTCAAGCCAAAATGGGTTGGAAGAGGCTAAGAAAGAGAGAAAATAAAAATTATTGTTCCGTTTCGTTCCTGCCCGATGTGTAATAGAAAATTCCAGGAAAATAACAAAAAAATTCAAAAAATTAAAAAATACCAATGTGGCTTCATTATAAGCCAAAATAGGTTTGAAAAGGCTGGAAAAGTGAAAAAATAAAAATTATCGTCTCGTTTCGTTCCTACCCGAAGTATAATAGAAAATTCCATAAAAATAGTAAAAAATTCAAAAAATAAAAAAAATACGATAATGATTCATTTCAAGCCAAAATAGGTGGGGAAAGGATGAGAAATAGGGAAAATAAAAATTATCGTTTCGTTACGCTTCTACCAGACGGGTAGAAGAAAATTCCAAAAAAATTTAAAAATAACATTGTGGATTCATTTCAAGGCAAAATTGATTGGAGAAGGTGAGAAAGAGGGAAAATAAAAATTATAGTTCCGTTACGTTCCTATCCGACGCGTAACAGAAAATTCCCAAAAAAATAGCAAAATAATTCAAAAAATTAAAAAATACCATTATGGCTTCATTTCAAGCCAAAATAGGTTGGAAAAGACCGAGAATGAGAGAAAATAAAAATTATCCTTCCGTTCCATTCTTGCCCTAGGGGTGATAGAAAATTCTAAAAAAAGGCCAAAAAAATCAAAAAATTAAAAAATATCATTGTGGCTTCGTTTTAAGCCAAAGTAGGCTTGAAAAGGCTAGGAAAGAGAGAAAATAAAAATTATGGTTCCGTTCCGTTCCGTTCCGTTCCTACCTAATGTGTAATAGAAAATTCCAAAACAAAATAGCAAAAAAATTAAAAAAATACCCTTACTGCCTCATTTGAAACCAAAATAGGTTGGAAGAGGCTGAGAAAGAGAAAATAAAAATTATTGTTCCGTTTCGTTCCTGCCCGATGCGTAATAGAAAATTCCAAAAAAATAACAAAAAAAATTTAAAAAATTAAAAAATACCATTAACAATTCATTTCAACCCAAAATAGGTTGGAAAAAGATGAGAGAGAGAGAAACAAAAATTATCGTTCCATTCTATTACGTTCCTGCCCGATGCGCAATAGAAAATTCCATAAAAATAGTAAAAAATTCAAAAAAAAAAAAAGAAATTCGATTATGGTTCATTTCATGCCAAAATAGTACGGAAAAGGATGAGAAATATGGAAAATAAAAATTATCGTTTCGTTTCGTTCCTACCAGACGCGCAGAAGAAAATTCCAAAAAAAATTAAAAAAAGGAAAAAATACCATTGTGGATTCATTTCAAGCAAAAATTGATTGGAGAATGATGAGAAAGAGAGAAAATAAAAATTATACATCCGATACGTTCCTATCCGACACGTAACAAAAAATTCCCAAAACAATAGCAAAATAATTGAAAAAATTAAAAAAATACCATTATGGCTTCAATTCAAGCGAAAATAGGTTTGAAAAGATTGAGAAAGAGTGAAAATAAAAATTATGCTTCCGTTCCATTCTTACCCGAGGCGTGATAGAAAATTCTAAAAAAAATGGCAAAAAAATTCAAAAAATTAAAAAATATCATTGTGGCTTCAGTTTAAGCCAAAATAGGCTTGAAAAGGCTTGGAAAGAGAGAAAATAAAAATTATAGTTCCATTTCGTTCCTATCCGACCCGTAATAGAAAATTCGAAAAAAATACCAAAAAAAATTAAAAAATATCATTATGAATTCATTTCAAGCCAAAATAGGTTGGAAATAGATGAGAAAGAGAGAAATAAAAATTATCGTTCCGTTCCTACCCGGTGTGCAATAGAAAATTCCAAAAAAAAAAAGCTAAAAAATTCAAAAAATTAAAACAATACCATTACTGCCTCATTTCAAGCCAAAATGGGTTGGAAGAGGCTAAGAAAGAGAGAAAATAAAAATTATTGTTCCGTTTCGTTCCTGCTTGATGTGTAATAGAAAATTCCAGGAAAATAACAAAAAAATTCAAAAAATTAAAAAATACCAATGTGGCTTCATTATAAGCCAAAATAGGTTTGAAAAGGCTGGAAAAGTGAAAAAATAAAAATTATCGTCTCGTTTCGTTCCTACCCGAAGTATAATAGAAAATTCCATAAAAATAGTAAAAAATTCAAAAATAAAAAAAATACGATAATGATTCATTTCAAGCCAAAATAGGTGGGGAAAGGATGAGAAATAGGGAAAATAAAAATTATCGTTTCGTTACGCTTCTACCAGACGGGTAGAAGAAAATTCCAAAAAAATTTAAAAATAACATTGTGGATTCATTTCAAGGCAAAATTGATTGGAGAAGGTGAGAAAGAGGGAAAATAAAAATTATAGTTCCGTTACGTTCCTATCCGACGCGTAACAGAAAATTCCCAAAAAAATAGCAAAATAATTCAAAAAATTAAAAAATACCATTATGGCTTCATTTCAAGCCAAAATAGGTTGGAAAAGACCGAGAATGAGAGAAAATAAAAATTATCCTTCCGTTCCATTCTTGCCCTAGGCGTGATAGAAAATTCTAAAAAAAGGCCAAAAAAATTCAAAAAATTAAAAAATATCATTGTGGCTTCGTTTTAAGCCAAAGTAGGCTTGAAAAGGCTAGGAAAGAGAGAAAATAAAAATTATCGTTCCGTTCCGTTCCGTTCCTACCTAATGTGTAATAGAAAATTCCAAAACAAAATAGCAAAAAAATTAAAAAAATACCATTACTGCCTCATTTGAAGCCAAAATAGGTTGGAAGAAGCTGAGAAATAGAGAAAATAAAAATTATTGTTCCGTTTCGTTCCTGCCCCGATGCGTAACAGAAAATTCCAAAAAAAATAACAAAAAAATTCAAAAATTTAAAAAATACCATTAACAATTCATTTCAAGCCAAAATAGGTTGGAAAAAGATGAGAAAGAGAGAAACAAAAATTATCACTCCATTCTGTTACGTTCCTGCCCGATGCGTAATAGAAAATTCCATAAAAATAGTAAAAAATTCAAAAAATAAAAAAAGAAATACGATAATGTTCATTTCAAGCCAAAATAGGTCGGAGAAGGAAGAGAAATATGGAAAATAAAAATTACCGTTTCGTTTCGTTCCTACCAGACGCGTAGAAGAAAATTCCAGAAAAAATTAAAAAGAAGTAAAAAATACCATTGTGGATTCATTTCAAGCAAAAATTGATTGGAGAAGGATGAGAAAGAGAGAAAATAAAAATTATACATCTGTTACGTTCCTATCCGACAAGTAACAAAAAATTCCTAAAAAAATAGTAAAATAATTCAAAAAATTAAAAAATATCATTATGGCTTCATTTCAAGCAAAAATAGGTTGGAAAAGACTTAGAAAGAGAGAAAATAAAAATTATGCTTCCGTTCCATTCTTACCCGAGGCGTCATAGAAAATTCTAAAAAAATGGCAAAAAAATTCAAAAAATTAAAAAATACCAGTGTGGCTTCATTATAAGCCAAAATAGGTTTGAAAAGGCTGGGAAAGTGAGAAAATAAAAATTATCGTTTCGTTTCGTTCCTACCCGAAGTGTAATAGAAAATTCCATAAAAATTGTAATAAATTCAAAAAACAAAAAAACACGATACTGCCTCATTTCAAGCCAAAATAGGTGGGGAAAGGATGAGAAATATGGAAAATAAAAATTATCGTTTCGTTTCGTTTCTACCAGACGCGTAGAAGAAAATTCCAAAAAATTTAAAAATACCATTGTGGAGTCATTTCAAGCCAAAATTAATTGGAAAAGGATGAGAAGGAGGGAAAATAAAAATTATTGTTCCGTTACATTCCTATCCGAAGCGTAACAGAAAATTCCCAAAAAAATAGCAAAATAATTAAAAAAATTAAAAAATACCATTATGGCTTCATTTCAAATCAAAATAGGTTGGAAAAAGATGAGAAAGAGAGAAACAAAAATTATTGTTCTCTTCTGTTACGTTCTTGCCCGATGCGTAATAGAAAATTCCAAAATAAAATAGCAAAAAAATTAAAAAAATACCATTACTGCCTCATTTGAAACCAAAATAGGTTGGAAGAGGCTGAGAAAGAGAAAATAAAAATTATTGTTCCGTTTCGTTCCTGCCCGATGCGTAATAGAAAATTCCAAAAAAATAACAAAAAAAATTTAAAAAATTAAAAAATACCATTAACAATTCATTTCAACCCAAAATAGGTTGGAAAAAGATGAGAGAGAGAGAAACAAAAATTATCGTTCCATTCTGTTACGTTCCTGCCTGATGCGTAATAGAAAATTCCATAAAAATAGTAAAAAATTCAGAAAAAAGAAAAGAAATTCGATTAGGGTTCATTTCATGCCAAAATAGTATGGAAAAGGATGAGAAATATGGAAAATAAAAATTATCGTTTCGTTTCGTTCCTACCAGACGCGCAGAAGAAAATTCCAAAAAAAATTAAAAAAAGGAAAAAATACCATTGTGGATTCATTTCAAGCAAAAATTGATTGGAGAATGATGAGAAAGAGAGAAAATAAAAATTATACATCCGATACGTTCCTATCCGACACGTAACAAAAAATTCCCAAAACAATAGCAAAATAATTGAAAAAATTAAAAAAATACCATTATGGCTTCATTTCAAGCGAAAATAGGTTGGAAAAGATTGAGAAAGAGTGAAAATAAAAATTATGCTTCCGTTCCATTCTTACCCGAGGCGTGATAGAAAATTCTAAAAAAATGGCAAAAAAATTCAAAAAATTAAAAAATATCATTGTGGCTTCAGTTTAAGCCAAAATAGGCTTGAAAAGGCTTGGAAAGAGAGAAAATAAAAATTGTAGTTCCATTTCGTTCCTATCCGACCCGTAATAGAAAATTCGAAAAAAATACCAAAAAAAATTAAAAAATACCATTATGAATTCATTTCAAGCCAAAATAGGTTGGAAATAGATGAGAAAGAGAGAAATAAAAATTATCGTTCCGTTCCTACCCGGTGTGCAATAGAAAATTCCAAAAAAAAAAAGCTAAAAAATTCAAAAAATTAAAACAATACCATTACTGCCTCATTTCAAGCCAAAATGGGTTGGAAGAGGCTAGGAAAGAGAGAAAATAAAAATTATTGTTCCGTTTCGTTCCTGCCCGATGTGTAATAGAAAATTCCAAGAAAATAACAAAAAAATTCAAAAAATTAAAAAATACCAATGTGGCTTCATTATAAGCCAAAATAGGTTTGAAAAGGCTGGAAAACTTAGAAAATAAAAATTATCGTCTCGTTTCGTTCCTACCCGAAGTATAATAGAAAATTCCATAAAAATAGTAAAAAATTCAAAAAATAAAAAACATACGATAATGATTCATTTCAAGCCAAAATAGGTGGGGAAAGGATGAGAATTAGGGAAAATAAAAATTATCGTTTCGTTTCGCTTCTACCAGACGGGTAGAAGAAAATTCCAAAAAAATTTAAAAATAACATTGTGGATTCATTTCAAGGCAAAATTGATTGGAGAAGGATGAGAAAGAGGGAAAATAAAAATTATAGTTCCGTTACGTTCCTATCCGACGCGTAACAGAAAATTCCCAAAAAAATAGCAAAATAATTCAAAAAATTAAAAAATACCATTATGTCTTCATTTCAAGCCAAAATAGGTTGGAAAAGACCGAGAAGGAGAGAAAATAAAAATTATCCTTCCGTTCCATTCTTGCCCTAGGCGTGATAGAAAATTCTAAAAAAATGGCAAAAAAATTCAAAAAATTAAAAAATATCATTGTGGCTTCATTTTAAGCCAAAGTAGGCTTGAAAAGGCTGGAAAAGAGAGAAAATAAAAATTATCGTTCCGTTCCGTTCCGTTCCTACCTAATGTGTAATAGAAAACTCCAAAACAAAATAGCAAAAAAATTAAAAAAAATACCATTACTGCCTCATTTGAAGCCAAAATAGGTTGGAAGAAGCTGAGAAAGAGAGAAAATAAAAATTATTGTTCCGTTTCGTTCCTGCCCGATGCGTAACAGAAAATTCCAAAATAAATAACAAAAAAATTCAAAAATTAAAAAATACCATTAACAATTCATTTCAAGCCAAAATAGGCTGGAAAAAGATGAGAAAGAGAGAAACAAAAATTATAACTCCATTCTGTTACGTTCCTGCCCGATGCGTAATAGAAAATTCCATAAAAATAGTAAAAATTTCAAAAAATAAAAAAAGAAATACGATAATGTTCATTTCAAGCCAAAATAGGTCGGAGAAGGAAGAGAAATATGGAAAATAAAAATTACCGTTTCGTTTCGTTCCTATCAGACGCGCAGAAGAAAATTCCAGAAAAAATTAAAAAGAAGTAAAAAATACCATTGTGGATTCATTTCAAGCAAAAATTGATTGGAGAAGGATGAGAAAGAGAGAAAATAAAAATTATACATCCGTTACGTTCCTATCCGACAAGTAACAAAAAATTCCCAAAAAAATAGTAAAATAATTCAAAAAATTAAAAAATATCATTATGGCTTCATTTCAAGCAAAAATAGGTTGGAAAAGACAGAGAAAGAGAGAAAATAAAAATTATGCTTCCGTTCCATTCTTACCCGAGGCGTGATAGAAAATTCTAAAAAAATGGCAAAAAAATTCAAAAAATTAAAAAATACCAGTGTGGCTTCATTATAAGCCAAAATAGGTTTGAAAAGGCTGGGAAAGTGAGAAAATAAAAATTATCGTTTCGTTTCGTTCCTACCCGAAGTGTAATAGAAAATTCCATAAAAATTGTAATAAATTCAAAAAACAAAAAAACACGATACTGCCTCATTTCAAGCCAAAATAGGTGGGGAAAGGATGAGAAATATGGAAAATAAAAATTATCGTTTCGTTTCGTTTCTACCAGACGCGTAGAAGAAAATTCCAAAAAATTTAAAAATACCATTGTGGAGTCATTTCAAGCCAAAATTGATTGGAAAAGGATGAGAAGGAGGGAAAATAAAAATTATTGTCCCATTACATTCCTATCCGAAGCGTAACAGAAAATTCCCAAAAAAATAGCAAAATAATTAAAAAAATTAAAAAATACCATTATGGCTTCATTTCAAACCAAAATAGGTTGGAAAAAGATGAGAAAGAGAGAAACAAAAATTATTGTTCTCTTCTATTACGTTCTTGCCCGATGCGTAATAGAAAATTCCAAAATAAAATAGCAAAAAAATTAAAAAAATACCATTACTGCCTCATTTGAAACCAAAATAGGTTGGAAGAGGCTGAGAAAGAGAAAATAAAAAATATTGTTCCGTTTCGTTCCTGCCCGATGCGTAATAGAAAATTCCAAAAAAATAACAAAAAAAATTTAAAAAATTAAAAAATACCACTAACAATTCATTTCAACCCAAAATAGGTTGGAAAAAGATGAGAGAGAGAGAAACAAAAATTATCGTTCCATTCTGTTACGTTCCTGCCCGATGCGTAATAGAAAATTCCATAAAAATAGTAAAAAATTCGAAAAAAAGAAAAGAAATTCGATTAGGGTTCATTTCATGCCAAAATAGTACGGAAAAGGATGAGAAATATGGAAAATAAAAATTATCGTTTCGTTTCGTTCCTACCAGACGCGCAGAAGAAAATTCCAAAAAAAATTAAAAAAAGGAAAAAATACCATTGTGGATTCATTTCAAGCAAAAATTGATTGGAGAATGATGAGAAAGAGAGAAAATAAAAATTATACATCCGATACGTTCCTATCCGACACGTAACAAAAAATTCCCAAAACAATAGCAAAATAATTGAAAAATTAAAAAAATACCATTATGGCTTCATTTCAAGCGAAAATAGGTTGGAAAAGATTGAGAAAGAGTGAAAATAAAAATTATGCTTCCGTTCCATTCTTACCCGAGGCGTGATAGAAAATTCTAAAAAAATGGCAAAAAAATTCAAAAAATTAAAAAATATCATTGTGGCTTCAGTTTAAGCCAAAATAGGCTTGAAAAGGCTTGGAAAGAGAGAAAATAAAAATTGTAGTTCCATTTCGTTCCTATCCAACCCGTAATAGAAAATTCGAAAAAAATACCAAAAAAAATTAAAAAATACCATTATGAATTCATTTCAAGCCAAAATAGGTTGGAAATAGATGAGAAAGAGAGAAATAAAAATTATCGTTCCGTTCCTACCCGGTGTGCAATAGAAAATTCCAAAAAAAAAAGCTAAAAAATTCAAAAAATTAAAACAATACCATTACTGCCTCATTTCAAGCCAAAATGGGTTGGAAGAGGCTAGGAAAGAGAGAAAATAAAAATTATTGTTCCGTTTCGTTCCTGCCCGATGTGTAATAGAAAATTCCAAGAAAATAACAAAAAAATTCAAAAAATTAAAAAATACCAATGTGGCTTCATTATAAGCCAAAATAGGTTTGAAAAGGCTGGAAAAGTGAGAAAATAAAAATCATCGTCTCGTTTCGTTCCTACCCGAAGTATAATAGAAAATTCCATAAAAATAGTAAAAAATTCAAAAATAAAAAACATACGATAATGATTCATTTCAAGCCAAAATAGGTGGGGAAAGGATGAGAATTAGGGAAAATAAAAATTATCGTATCGTTTCGCTTCTACCAGACGGGTAGAAGAAAATTCCAAAAAAATTTAAAAATAACATTGTGGATTCATTTCAAGGCAAAATTGATTGGAGAAGGATGAGAAAGAGGGAAAATAAAAATTATAGTTCCGTTACGTTCCTGTCCGACGCGTAACAGAAAATTCCCAAAAAAATAGCAAAATAATTCAAAAAATTAAAAAATACCATTATGTCTTCATTTCAAGCCAAAATAGGTTGGAAAAGACCGAGAAGGAGAGAAAATAAAAATTATCCTTCCGTTCCATTCTTGCCCTAGGCGTGATAGAAAATTCTAAAAAAATGGCAAGAAAATTCAAAAAATTAAAAAATATCATTGTGGCTTCATTTTAAGCCAAAGTAGGCTTGAAAAGGCTGGAAAAGAGAGAAAATAAAAATTATCGTTCCGTTCCGTTCCGTTCCTACCTAATGTGTAATAGAAAACTCCAAAACAAAATAGCAAAAAAATTAAAAAAAATACCATTACTGCCTCATTTGAAGCCAAAATAGGTTGGAAGAAGCTGAGAAAGAGAGAAAATAAAAATTATTGTTCCGTTTCGTTCCTGCCCGATGCGTAACAGAAAATTCCAAAAAAAATAACAAAAAAATTCAAAAAATTAAAAAATACCAGTGTGGCTTCATTATAAGCCAAAATAGGTTTGAAAAGGCTGGGAAAGTGAGAAAATAAAAATTATCGTTTCGTTTCGTTCCTACCCGAAGTGTAATAGAAAATTCCATAAAAATTGTAATAAATTCAAAAAACAAAAAAACACGATACTGCCTCATTTCAAGCCAAAATAGGTGGGGAAAGGATGAGAAATATGGAAAATAAAAATTATCGTTTCGTTTCGTTTCTACCAGACGCGTAGAAGAAAATTCCAAAAAATTTAAAAATACCATTGTGGAGTCATTTCAAGCCAAAATTAATTGGAAAAGGATGAGAAGGAGGGAAAATAAAAATTATTGTTCCGTTACATTCCTATCCGAAGCGTAACAGAAAATTCCCAAAAAAATAGCAAAATAATTAAAAAAATTAAAAAATACCATTATGGCTTCATTTCAAATCAAAATAGGTTGGAAAAAGATGAGAAAGAGAGAAACAAAAATTATTGTTCTCTTCTGTTACGTTCTTGCCCGATGCGTAATAGAAAATTCCAAAATAAAATAGCAAAAAAATTAAAAAAATACCATTACTGCCTCATTTGAAACCAAAATAGGTTGGAAGAGGCTGAGAAAGAGAAAATAAAAATTATTGTTCCGTTTCGTTCCTGCCCGATGCGTAATAGAAAATTCCAAAAAAATAACAAAAAAAATTTAAAAAATTAAAAAATACCATTAACAATTCATTTCAACCCAAAATAGGTTGGAAAAAGATGAGAGAGAGAGAAACAAAAATTATCGTTCCATTCTGTTACGTTCCTGCCTGATGCGTAATAGAAAATTCCATAAAAATAGTAAAAAATTCAGAAAAAAGAAAAGAAATTCGATTAGGGTTCATTTCATGCCAAAATAGTATGGAAAAGGATGAGAAATATGGAAAATAAAAATTATCGTTTCGTTTCGTTCCTACCAGACGCGCAGAAGAAAATTCCAAAAAAAATTAAAAAAAGGAAAAAATACCATTGTGGATTCATTTCAAGCAAAAATTGATTGGAGAATGATGAGAAAGAGAGAAAATAAAAATTATACATCCGATACGTTCCTATCCGACACGTAACAAAAAATTCCCAAAACAATAGCAAAATAATTGAAAAAATTAAAAAAATACCATTATGGCTTCATTTCAAGCGAAAATAGGTTGGAAAAGATTGAGAAAGAGTGAAAATAAAAATTATGCTTCCGTTCCATTCTTACCCGAGGCGTGATAGAAAATTCTAAAAAAATGGCAAAAAAATTCAAAAAATTAAAAAATATCATTGTGGCTTCAGTTTAAGCCAAAATAGGCTTGAAAAGGCTTGGAAAGAGAGAAAATAAAAATTGTAGTTCCATTTCGTTCCTATCCGACCCGTAATAGAAAATTCGAAAAAAATACCAAAAAAAATTAAAAAATACCATTATGAATTCATTTCAAGCCAAAATAGGTTGGAAATAGATGAGAAAGAGAGAAATAAAAATTATCGTTCCGTTCCTACCCGGTGTGCAATAGAAAATTCCAAAAAAAAAAAGCTAAAAAATTCAAAAAATTAAAACAATACCATTACTGCCTCATTTCAAGCCAAAATGGGTTGGAAGAGGCTAGGAAAGAGAGAAAATAAAAATTATTGTTCCGTTTCGTTCCTGCCCGATGTGTAATAGAAAATTCCAAGAAAATAACAAAAAAATTCAAAAAATTAAAAAATACCAATGTGGCTTCATTATAAGCCAAAATAGGTTTGAAAAGGCTGGAAAACTTAGAAAATAAAAATTATCGTCTCGTTTCGTTCCTACCCGAAGTATAATAGAAAATTCCATAAAAATAGTAAAAAATTCAAAAATAAAAAACATACGATAATGATTCATTTCAAGCCAAAATAGGTGGGGAAAGGATGAGAATTAGGGAAAATAAAAATTATCGTTTCGTTTCGCTTCTACCAGACGGGTAGAAGAAAATTCCAAAAAAATTTAAAAATAACATTGTGGATTCATTTCAAGGCAAAATTGATTGGAGAAGGATGAGAAAGAGGGAAAATAAAAATTATAGTTCCGTTACGTTCCTATCCGACGCGTAACAGAAAATTCCCAAAAAAATAGCAAAATAATTCAAAAAATTAAAAAATACCATTATGTCTTCATTTCAAGCCAAAATAGGTTGGAAAAGACCGAGAAGGAGAGAAAATAAAAATTATCCTTCCGTTCCATTCTTGCCCTAGGCGTGATAGAAAATTCTAAAAAAATGGCAAAAAAATTCAAAAAATTAAAAAATATCATTGTGGCTTCATTTTAAGCCAAAGTAGGCTTGAAAAGGCTGGAAAAGAGAGAAAATAAAAATTATCGTTCCGTTCCGTTCCGTTCCTACCTAATGTGTAATAGAAAACTCCAAAACAAAATAGCAAAAAAATTAAAAAAAATACCATTACTGCCTCATTTGAAGCCAAAATAGGTTGGAAGAAGCTGAGAAAGAGAGAAAATAAAAATTATTGTTCCGTTTCGTTCCTGCCCGATGCGTAACAGAAAATTCCAAAATAAATAACAAAAAAATTCAAAAATTTAAAAAATACCATTAACAATTCATTTCAAGCCAAAATAGGCTGGAAAAAGATGAGAAAGAGAGAAACAAAAATTATAACTCCATTCTGTTACGTTCCTGCCCGATGCGTAATAGAAAATTCCATAAAAATAGTAAAAATTTCAAAAAATAAAAAAAGAAATACGATAATGTTCATTTCAAGCCAAAATAGGTCGGAGAAGGAAGAGAAATATGGAAAATAAAAATTACCGTTTCGTTTCGTTCCTATCAGACGCGCAGAAGAAAATTCCAGAAAAAATTAAAAAGAAGTAAAAAATACCATTGTGGATTCATTTCAAGCAAAAATTGATTGGAGAAGGATGAGAAAGAGAGAAAATAAAAATTATACATCCGTTACATTCCTATCCGACAAGTAACAAAAAATTCCCAAAAAAATAGTAAAATAATTCAAAAAATTAAAAAATATCATTATGGCTTCATTTCAAGCAAAAATAGGTTGGAAAAGACAGAGAAAGAGAGAAAATAAAAATTATGCTTCCGTTCCATTCTTACCCGAGGCGTGATAGAAAATTCTAAAAAAATGGCAAAAAAATTCAAAAAATTAAAAAATACCAGTGTGGCTTCATTATAAGCCAAAATAGGTTTGAAAAGGCTGGGAAAGTGAGAAAATAAAAATTATCGTTTCGTTTCGTTCCTACCCGAAGTGTAATAGAAAATTCCATAAAAATTGTAATAAATTCAAAAAACAAAAAAACACGATACTGCCTCATTTCAAGCCAAAATAGGTGGGGAAAGGATGAGAAATATGGAAAATAAAAATTATCGTTTCGTTTCGTTTCTACCAGACGCGTAGAAGAAAATTCCAAAAAATTTAAAAATACCATTGTGGAGTCATTTCAAGCCAAAATTGATTGGAAAAGGATGAGAAGGAGGGAAAATAAAAATTATTGTCCCATTACATTCCTATCCGAAGCGTAACAGAAAATTCCCAAAAAAATAGCAAAATAATTAAAAAAATTAAAAAATACCATTATGGCTTCATTTCAAACCAAAATAGGTTGGAAAAAGATGAGAAAGAGAGAAACAAAAATTATTGTTCTCTTCTATTACGTTCTTGCCCGATGCGTAATAGAAAATTCCAAAATAAAATAGCAAAAAAATTAAAAAAATACCATTACTGCCTCATTTGAAACCAAAATAGGTTGGAAGAGGCTGAGAAAGAGAAAATAAAAATATTGTTCCGTTTCGTTCCTGCCCGATGCGTAATAGAAAATTCCAAAAAAATAACAAAAAAAATTTAAAAAATTAAAAAATACCACTAACAATTCATTTCAACCCAAAATAGGTTGGAAAAAGATGAGAGAGAGAGAAACAAAAATTATCGTTCCATTCTGTTACGTTCCTGCCCGATGCGTAATAGAAAATTCCATAAAAATAGTAAAAAATTCGAAAAAAAGAAAAGAAATTCGATTAGGGTTCATTTCATGCCAAAATAGTACGGAAAAGGATGAGAAATATGGAAAATAAAAATTATCGTTTCGTTTCGTTCCTACCAGACGCGCAGAAGAAAATTCCAAAAAAAATTAAAAAAAGGAAAAAATACCATTGTGGATTCATTTCAAGCAAAAATTGATTGGAGAATGATGAGAAAGAGAGAAAATAAAAATTATACATCCGATACGTTCCTATCCGACACGTAACAAAAAATTCCCAAAACAATAGCAAAATAATTGAAAAATTAAAAAAATACCATTATGGCTTCATTTCAAGCGAAAATAGGTTGGAAAAGATTGAGAAAGAGTGAAAATAAAAATTATGCTTCCGTTCCATTCTTACCCGAGGCGTGATAGAAAATTCTAAAAAAATGGCAAAAAAATTCAAAAAATTAAAAAATATCATTGTGGCTTCAGTTTAAGCCAAAATAGGCTTGAAAAGGCTTGGAAAGAGAGAAAATAAAAATTGTAGTTCCATTTCGTTCCTATCCAACCCGTAATAGAAAATTCGAAAAAAATACCAAAAAAAATTAAAAAATACCATTATGAATTCATTTCAAGCCAAAATAGGTTGGAAATAGATGAGAAAGAGAGAAATAAAAATTATCGTTCCGTTCCTACCCGGTGTGCAATAGAAAATTCCAAAAAAAAAAGCTAAAAAATTCAAAAAATTAAAACAATACCATTACTGCCTCATTTCAAGCCAAAATGGGTTGGAAGAGGCTAGGAAAGAGAGAAAATAAAAATTATTGTTCCGTTTCGTTCCTGCCCGATGTGTAATAGAAAATTCCAAGAAAATAACAAAAAAATTCAAAAAATTAAAAAATACCAATGTGGCTTCATTATAAGCCAAAATAGGTTTGAAAAGGCTGGAAAAGTGAGAAAATAAAAATCATCGTCTCGTTTCGTTCCTACCCGAAGTATAATAGAAAATTCCATAAAAATAGTAAAAAATTCAAAAAATAAAAAACATACGATAATGATTCATTTCAAGCCAAAATAGGTGGGGAAAGGATGAGAATTAGGGAAAATAAAAATTATCGTATCGTTTCGCTTCTACCAGACGGGTAGAAGAAAATTCCAAAAAAATTTAAAAATAACATTGTGGATTCATTTCAAGGCAAAATTGATTGGAGAAGGATGAGAAAGAGGGAAAATAAAAATTATAGTTCCGTTACGTTCCTGTCCGACGCGTAACAGAAAATTCCCAAAAAAATAGCAAAATAATTCAAAAAATTAAAAAATACCATTATGTCTTCATTTCAAGCCAAAATAGGTTGGAAAAGACCGAGAAGGAGAGAAAATAAAAATTATCCTTCCGTTCCATTCTTGCCCTAGGCGTGATAGAAAATTCTAAAAAAATGGCAAGAAAATTCAAAAAATTAAAAAATATCATTGTGGCTTCATTTTAAGCCAAAGTAGGCTTGAAAAGGCTGGAAAAGAGAGAAAATAAAAATTATCGTTCCGTTCCGTTCCGTTCCTACCTAATGTGTAATAGAAAACTCCAAAACAAAATAGCAAAAAAATTAAAAAAAATACCATTACTGCCTCATTTGAAGCCAAAATAGGTTGGAAGAAGCTGAGAAAGAGAGAAAATAAAAATTATTGTTCCGTTTCGTTCCTGCCCGATGCGTAACAGAAAATTCCAAAAAAAATAACAAAAAATTCAAAAAATTAAAAAATACCAGTGTGGCTTCATTATAAGCCAAAATAGGTTTGAAAAGGCTGGGAAAGTGAGAAAATAAAAATTATCGTTTCGTTTCGTTCCTACCCGAAGTGTAATAGAAAATTCCATAAAAATTGTAATAAATTCAAAAAACAAAAAAACACGATACTGCCTCATTTCAAGCCAAAATAGGTGGGGAAAGGATGAGAAATATGGAAAATAAAAATTATCGTTTCGTTTCGTTTCTACCAGACGCGTAGAAGAAAATTCCAAAAAATTTAAAAATACCATTGTGGAGTCATTTCAAGCCAAAATTAATTGGAAAAGGATGAGAAGGAGGGAAAATAAAAATTATTGTTCCGTTACATTCCTATCCGAAGCGTAACAGAAAATTCCCAAAAAAATAGCAAAATAATTAAAAAAATTAAAAAATACCATTATGGCTTCATTTCAAATCAAAATAGGTTGGAAAAAGATGAGAAAGAGAGAAACAAAAATTATTGTTCTCTTCTGTTACGTTCTTGCCCGATGCGTAATAGAAAATTCCAAAATAAAATAGCAAAAAAATTAAAAAAATACCATTACTGCCTCATTTGAAACCAAAATAGGTTGGAAGAGGCTGAGAAAGAGAAAATAAAAATTATTGTTCCGTTTCGTTCCTGCCCGATGCGTAATAGAAAATTCCAAAAAAATAACAAAAAAAATTTAAAAAATTAAAAAATACCATTAACAATTCATTTCAACCCAAAATAGGTTGGAAAAAGATGAGAGAGAGAGAAACAAAAATTATCGTTCCATTCTGTTACGTTCCTGCCTGATGCGTAATAGAAAATTCCATAAAAATAGTAAAAAATTCAGAAAAAAGAAAAGAAATTCGATTAGGGTTCATTTCATGCCAAAATAGTATGGAAAAGGATGAGAAATATGGAAAATAAAAATTATCGTTTCGTTTCGTTCCTACCAGACGCGCAGAAGAAAATTCCAAAAAAAATTAAAAAAAGGAAAAAATACCATTGTGGATTCATTTCAAGCAAAAATTGATTGGAGAATGATGAGAAAGAGAGAAAATAAAAATTATACATCCGATACGTTCCTATCCGACACGTAACAAAAAATTCCCAAAACAATAGCAAAATAATTGAAAAAATTAAAAAAATACCATTATGGCTTCATTTCAAGCGAAAATAGGTTGGAAAAGATTGAGAAAGAGTGAAAATAAAAATTATGCTTCCGTTCCATTCTTACCCGAGGCGTGATAGAAAATTCTAAAAAAATGGCAAAAAAATTCAAAAAATTAAAAAATATCATTGTGGCTTCAGTTTAAGCCAAAATAGGCTTGAAAAGGCTTGGAAAGAGAGAAAATAAAAATTGTAGTTCCATTTCGTTCCTATCCGACCCGTAATAGAAAATTCGAAAAAAATACCAAAAAAAATTAAAAAATACCATTATGAATTCATTTCAAGCCAAAATAGGTTGGAAATAGATGAGAAAGAGAGAAATAAAAATTATCGTTCCGTTCCTACCCGGTGTGCAATAGAAAATTCCAAAAAAAAAAAGCTAAAAAATTCCAAAAATTAAAACAATACCATTACTGCCTCATTTCAAGCCAAAATGGGTTGGAAGAGGCTAGGAAAGAGAGAAAATAAAAATTATTGTTCCGTTTCGTTCCTGCCCGATGTGTAATAGAAAATTCCAAGAAAATAACAAAAAAATTCAAAAAATTAAAAAATACCAATGTGGCTTCATTATAAGCCAAAATAGGTTTGAAAAGGCTGGAAAACTTAGAAAATAAAAATTATCGTCTCGTTTCGTTCCTACCCGAAGTATAATAGAAAATTCCATAAAAATAGTAAAAAATTCAAAAAATAAAAAACATACGATAATGATTCATTTCAAGCCAAAATTGGTGGGGAAAGGATGAGAATTAGGGAAAATAAAAATTATCGTTTCGTTTCGCTTCTACCAGACGGGTAGAAGAAAATTCCAAAAAAATTTAAAAATAACATTGTGGATTCATTTCAAGGCAAAATTGATTGGAGAAGGATGAGAAAGAGGGAAAATAAAAATTATAGTTCCGTTACGTTCCTATCCGACGCGTAACAGAAAATTCCCAAAAAAATAGCAAAATAATTCAAAAAATTAAAAAATACCATTATGTCTTCATTTCAAGCCAAAATAGGTTGGAAAAGACCGAGAAGGAGAGAAAATAAAAATTATCCTTCCGTTCCATTCTTGCCCTAGGCGTGATAGAAAATTCTAAAAAAATGGCAAAAAAATTCAAAAAATTAAAAATATCATTGTGGCTTCATTTTAAGCCAAAGTAGGCTTGAAAAGGCTGGAAAAGAGAGAAAATAAAAATTATCGTTCCGTTCCGTTCCGTTCCTACCTAATGTGTAATAGAAAACTCCAAAACAAAATAGCAAAAAAATTAAAAAAAATACCATTACTGCCTCATTTGAAGCCAAAATAGGTTGGAAGAAGCTGAGAAAGAGAGAAAATAAAAATTATTGTTCCGTTTCGTTCCTGCCCGATGCGTAACAGAAAATTCCAAAATAAATAACAAAAAAATTCAAAAATTTAAAAAATACCATTAACAATTCATTTCAAGCCAAAATAGGCTGGAAAAAGATGAGAAAGAGAGAAACAAAAATTATAACTCCATTCTGTTACGTTCCTGCCCGATGCGTAATAGAAAATTCCATAAAAATAGTAAAAATTTCAAAAAATAAAAAAAGAAATACGATAATGTTCATTTCAAGCCAAAATAGGTCGGAGAAGGAAGAGAAATATGGAAAATAAAAATTACCGTTTCGTTTCGTTCCTATCAGACGCGCAGAAGAAAATTCCAGAAAAAATTAAAAAGAAGTAAAAAATACCATTGTGGATTCATTTCAAGCAAAAATTGATTGGAGAAGGATGAGAAAGAGAGAAAATAAAAATTATACATCCGTTACGTTCCTATCCGACAAGTAACAAAAAATTCCCAAAAAAATAGTAAAATAATTCAAAAAATTAAAAAATATCATTATGGCTTCATTTCAAGCAAAAATAGGTTGGAAAAGACAGAGAAAGAGAGAAAATAAAAATTATGCTTCCGTTCCATTCTTACCCGAGGCGTGATAGAAAATTCTAAAAAAATGGCAAAAAAATTCAAAAAATTAAAAAATACCAGTGTGGCTTCATTATAAGCCAAAATAGGTTTGAAAAGGCTGGGAAAGTGAGAAAATAAAAATTATCGTTTCGTTTCGTTCCTACCCGAAGTGTAATAGAAAATTCCATAAAAATTGTAATAAATTCAAAAAACAAAAAAACACGATACTGCCTCATTTCAAGCCAAAATAGGTGGGGAAAGGATGAGAAATATGGAAAATAAAAATTATCGTTTCGTTTCGTTTCTACCAGACGCGTAGAAGAAAATTCCAAAAAATTTAAAAATACCATTGTGGAGTCATTTCAAGCCAAAATTGATTGGAAAAGGATGAGAAGGAGGGAAAATAAAAATTATTGTCCCATTACATTCCTATCCGAAGCGTAACAGAAAATTCCCAAAAAAATAGCAAAATAATTAAAAAAATTAAAAAATACCATTATGGCTTCATTTCAAACCAAAATAGGTTGGAAAAAGATGAGAAAGAGAGAAACAAAAATTATTGTTCTCTTCTATTACGTTCTTGCCCGATGCGTAATAGAAAATTCCAAAATAAAATAGCAAAAAAATTAAAAAAATACCATTACTGCCTCATTTGAAACCAAAATAGGTTGGAAGAGGCTGAGAAAGAGAAAATAAAAAATATTGTTCCGTTTCGTTCCTGCCCGATGCGTAATAGAAAATTCCAAAAAAATAACAAAAAAAATTTAAAAAATTAAAAAATACCACTAACAATTCATTTCAACCCAAAATAGGTTGGAAAAAGATGAGAGAGAGAGAAACAAAAATTATCGTTCCATTCTGTTACGTTCCTGCCCGATGCGTAATAGAAAATTCCATAAAAATAGTAAAAAATTCGAAAAAAAGAAAAGAAATTCGATTAGGGTTCATTTCATGCCAAAATAGTACGGAAAAGGATGAGAAATATGGAAAATAAAAATTATCGTTTCGTTTCGTTCCTACCAGACGCGCAGAAGAAAATTCCAAAAAAAATTAAAAAAAGGAAAAAATACCATTGTGGATTCATTTCAAGCAAAAATTGATTGGAGAATGATGAGAAAGAGAGAAAATAAAAATTATACATCCGATACGTTCCTATCCGACACGTAACAAAAAATTCCCAAAACAATAGCAAAATAATTGAAAAATTAAAAAAATACCATTATGGCTTCATTTCAAGCGAAAATAGGTTGGAAAAGATTGAGAAAGAGTGAAAATAAAAATTATGCTTCCGTTCCATTCTTACCCGAGGCGTGATAGAAAATTCTAAAAAAATGGCAAAAAAATTCAAAAAATTAAAAAATATCATTGTGGCTTCAGTTTAAGCCAAAATAGGCTTGAAAAGGCTTGGAAAGAGAGAAAATAAAAATTGTAGTTCCATTTCGTTCCTATCCAACCCGTAATAGAAAATTCGAAAAAAATACCAAAAAAAATTAAAAAATACCATTATGAATTCATTTCAAGCCAAAATAGGTTGGAAATAGATGAGAAAGAGAGAAATAAAAATTATCGTTCCGTTCCTACCCGGTGTGCAATAGAAAATTCCAAAAAAAAAAGCTAAAAAATTCAAAAAATTAAAACAATACCATTACTGCCTCATTTCAAGCCAAAATGGGTTGGAAGAGGCTAGGAAAGAGAGAAAATAAAAATTATTGTTCCGTTTCGTTCCTGCCCGATGTGTAATAGAAAATTCCAAGAAAATAACAAAAAAATTCAAAAAATTAAAAAATACCAATGTGGCTTCATTATAAGCCAAAATAGGTTTGAAAAGGCTGGAAAAGTGAGAAAATAAAAATCATCGTCTCGTTTCGTTCCTACCCGAAGTATAATAGAAAATTCCATAAAAATAGTAAAAAATTCAAAAAATAAAAAACATACGATAATGATTCATTTCAAGCCAAAATAGGTGGGGAAAGGATGAGAATTAGGGAAAATAAAAATTATCGTATCGTTTCGCTTCTACCAGACGGGTAGAAGAAAATTCCAAAAAAATTTAAAAATAACATTGTGGATTCATTTCAAGGCAAAATTGATTGGAGAAGGATGAGAAAGAGGGAAAATAAAAATTATAGTTCCGTTACGTTCCTGTCCGACGCGTAACAGAAAATTCCCAAAAAAATAGCAAAATAATTCAAAAAATTAAAAAATACCATTATGTCTTCATTTCAAGCCAAAATAGGTTGGAAAAGACCGAGAAGGAGAGAAAATAAAAATTATCCTTCCGTTCCATTCTTGCCCTAGGCGTGATAGAAAATTCTAAAAAAATGGCAAGAAAATTCAAAAAATTAAAAAATATCATTGTGGCTTCATTTTAAGCCAAAGTAGGCTTGAAAAGGCTGGAAAAGAGAGAAAATAAAAATTATCGTTCCGTTCCGTTCCGTTCCTACCTAATGTGTAATAGAAAACTCCAAAACAAAATAGCAAAAAAATTAAAAAAAATACCATTACTGCCTCATTTGAAGCCAAAATAGGTTGGAAGAAGCTGAGAAAGAGAGAAAATAAAAATTATTGTTCCGTTTCGTTCCTGCCCGATGCGTAACAGAAAATTCCAAAAAAAATAACAAAAAAATTCAAAAAATTAAAAAATACCAGTGTGGCTTCATTATAAGCCAAAATAGGTTTGAAAAGGCTGGGAAAGTGAGAAAATAAAAATTATCGTTTCGTTTCGTTCCTACCCGAAGTGTAATAGAAAATTCCATAAAAATTGTAATAAATTCAAAAAACAAAAAAACACGATACTGCCTCATTTCAAGCCAAAATAGGTGGGGAAAGGATGAGAAATATGGAAAATAAAAATTATCGTTTCGTTTCGTTTCTACCAGACGCGTAGAAGAAAATTCCAAAAAATTTAAAAATACCATTGTGGAGTCATTTCATGCCAAAATTGATTGGAAAAGGATGAGAAGGAGGGAAAATAAAAATTATTGTTCCGTTACGTTCCTATCCGAAGCGTAACAGAAAATTCCCAAAAAAATAGCAAAATAATTAAAAAAATTAAAAAATACCATTATGGCTTCATTTCAAACCAAAATAGGTTGGAAAAAGATGAGAAAGAGAGAAACAAAAATTATTGTTCTCTTCTGTTACGTTCTTGCCCGATGCGTAATAGAAAATTCCATAAAAATAGTAAAAAATTCAAAAAAAAAAAAAGAAATACGATTATGGTTCATTTCAAGCCAAAACAGGTCGGAAAATGATGAGAAATATGGAAAATAAAAATTATCGTTTCGTTTCGTTTCGTTCCTACCAGACGCGCAGAAGAAAATTCCAAAAAAAATTAAAAAAAGTAAAAAATACTATTGTGGATTCATTTCAAGCAAAAATTGATTGGAGTAGGATGAGAAAGAGAGAAAATAAAAATTATACATCCGTTACGTTCCTATCCGACAAGTAACAAAAAATTCCCAAAAATATAGTAAAATAATTTAAAAAATTAAAAAATACCGTTATGGCTTCATTTCAAGCAAAAATAGGTTGGAAAAGACTGAGAAAGAGTGAAAATAAAAATTATGCTTCCATTCCATTCTTACCCGAGGCATGATAGAAAATTCTAAAAAAATGGCAAAAAAATTCAAAAAATTCAAAAATATCATTGTGGCTTCATTTTAAGCCAAAATAGGCTTGAAAAGGCTGGGAAAGAGAGAAAATAAAATTATAGTTCCGTTTCATTCCTATCCGACGCGTAACAGAAAATTCCCAAAAAAATAGTAAAATAATTCAAAAAATTAAAAAATACCATTATGGCTTCATTTCAAGACGAAATAGGTTGGAAAAGACCGGGAATGAGAGAAAATAAAAATTATCCTTCCGTTCCATTCTTGCCCTAGGCATGATAAAAAACTCTAAAAAAAGGCCAAAAAATTCAAAAAATTAATAAATATCATTGTGGCTTTATTTTAAGCCAAAGTAGGCTTGAAAAGGCTGGGAAAGAGAGAAAACAAAAATTATCGTTCCGTTCCGTTCCGTTCCTACCTAATGTGTAATAGAAAATTCCAAAATAAAATAGCAAAAAAATTAAAAAAATACCATTACTGCCTCATTTGAAACCAAAATAGGTTGGAAGTGGCTGAGAAAGAGAAAATAAAAATTATTGTTCCGTTTCGTTCCTGCCCGATGCGTAATAGAAAATTCCAAAAAAATAACAAAAAAATTTAAAAGATTAAAAAATACCATTAACAATTCATTTCAAGCCAAAATAGGTTGGAAAAAGATGAGAGAGAGAGAAACAAAAATTATCGTTCCATTCTGTTACGTTCCTGCCCGATGCGTAATAGAAAATTCAACAAAAATAGTAAAAAATTCAAAAAAAAAAAAAAAAAGAAATTCGATTAGGGTTCATTCAAGCCAAAATAGGTCAGAAAAGGATGAGAAATATGGAAAATAAAAATTATCGTTTCGTTTCGTTCCTACCAGACGCGGAGAAAAAAATTCCAAAAAAAATTAAAAAAAAGGAAAAAATACCATTGTGGATTCATTTCAAGGAAAAATTGATTGGAGAATGATGAGAAAGAGAGAAAATAAAAATTATACATCCGTTACGTTCCTAACCGACACGTAACAAAAAATTCCCAAAACAATAGCAAAATAATTGAAAAACTTAAAAAATACTATTATGGCTTCATATCAAGCAAAAATAGGTTGGGAAAGACTGAGAAAGAGTGAAAATAAAAATTATGCTTCCGTTCCATTCTTACCCGAGGCGTGATAGAAAATTCTTAAAAAATGGCAAAAAAATTCAAAAAATTAAAAAATATCATTGTGGCTTCATTTTATGCCAAAATAGGCTTGAAAAGGCTGGGAAAGAGAGAAAATAAAAATTATAGTTCCATTTCGTTCCTATCCGACCCGAAATAGAAAATTCAAAAAAAATAACAAAAAAATTAAAAAATACCATTATGAATTTATTTCAAGCCAAAATAGGTTGGAAATAGATGAGAAAGAGAGAAATAAAAATTATCGTTCCGTTCCTACCCGGTGTGCAACAGAAAATTCCAAAAAAAATTAAAAAAAGGAAAAAAATACCATTGTCGATTCATTTCAAGAAAAAAATTGATTGGAGAATGATGAGAAAGAGAGAAAATAAAAATTATACATCCGATACGTTCCTATCCGACACGTAAAAAAAAATTCCCAAAACAATAGCAAAATAATTAAAAATTATCGTTCCGTTCCGTTCCGTTCCTACCCGTTGTGGAATAGAAAATTCCAAAAAAAAAAAAGCTAAAAAATTCAAAAAATTAAAACAATACCATTACTGCCTCATTTCAAGGCAAAATAGGTTGGAAGAGGCTGAGAAAGAGAGAAAATAAAAATTATTTTTCCATTTCATTCCTGCCCGATGGGTAATAGAAAATTCAAAGAAAATAACAAAAAAATTCAAAAAATTAAAAAACACCAATGTGGCTTCATTATAAGCCAAAATAGGTTTGAAAAGGCTGGGAAAGTGAGAAAATAAAAATTATCGTTTCGTTTCGTTCCTACCCGAAGTATAATAGAAAATTCCATAAAAATAGTAAAAAATTCAAAAAATAAAAGAAATACGATAATGCTTCATTTCAAGCCAAAATAGGTGGGGAAATGATGAGAAATAGGGAAAATAAAAATTATCGTTTCCTTTCGTTTCTACCAGACGGGTAGAAGAAAATTCTAAAAAAATTTAAAAATAACATTGTGGATTCGTTTCAAGCCAAAATTGATTGGGGAAGGATGAGAAAGAGGGAAATAAAAATTATCGTTCCGTTTCGTTCCTACCCGATGTGTAATTGAAAATTCCAAAAACAAAAAGTAGCAAAAAAATTCAAAAAATTAAAACAATACCATTACTGCCCCATTTCAAGCCAAAATAAGTTGGAAGAGGCTGAGAAAAGAGAAAATAAAAAATATTGTTCTGTTTCATTCCTGTCCGATGTGTACTAGAAAATTCCAAAAAAATAACAAAAAAATTCAAAAAATTAAAAAATATCAATGTGGCTTTATTATAAGCCAAAATAGGTTTGAAAAGGTTGGGAAAGAGAGAAAATAAAAATTATCCTTTCGTTTCGTTCCTACCCGAAGTGTAATAGAAAATTCCATAAAAATAGTAAAAAATTCAAAAAATAAAAGAAATACGATAATGGTTCATTTCAAGCCAAAATAGGTCGGAAAAGGATGAGAAATAGGGAAAATAAAAATTATCGTTTCGTTTCGTTCCTACCAGACGCGTAGAAGAAAATTCCAAAAAAATTTAAAAATTTAAAAATGCCATTGTGAATTCATTTCAAGCCAAAATTGATTGGAGAAGTATGAGAAAGAGGGAAAATAAAAATTATAATTCCGTTACGTTCCTATCCGACGCGTAACAGAAAATTCCCAAAAAAATAGCAAAATAATTCCAAAAATTTAAAAATACCATTATGACTTCATTTCAAGCCAAAATAGGTTGCAAAAGAATGAGAATGAGAGAAAATAGAAATTGTCCTTCCGTTCCATTCTTGCCCTAAGCGTGATAGAAAATTCTAAAAAAATGGCAAAAAAATTCAAAAAATTAAAAAATATCATTGTGGCATCATTTTAAGCCAAAGTAGGCTTGAAAAGGCTGTGAAAGAGAGAAAATAAAAATTATCGTTCCGTTCCGTTCCGTTCCGTTTCTACCTGATGTGTAATAGAAAATTCCAAAACAAAATAGCAAAAAAATTAAAAAAATTAAAAAAAATACCATTACTGCCTCATTTCAAGCCAAAATAGGTTGGAAGGGCCTGAGAAAGAGAGAAAATAAAAATTATTGCTCCGTTTTGTTCCTGCCCAATGCGTAATAGAAAATTTTAAAAAAAATCAAAAAAATTCAAAAAATTAAAAAATACCATTAAGAATTCATTTCAAGCCAAAATAGGTTGGAAAAAGATAAGAAAGAGAGAAACAAAAATTATCGTTCCATTCTGTTCTGTTCCTACCCTATGCGTAATAGAAAATTCCATAAAAATATTAGAAAATTCAAAAAAAAAAAAAAAAAAAAACGATAATGGTTCATTTCAAGCCAAAATAGGTCGGAAAAGGATGAGAAATATGGAAAATAAAAATTACCGTTTCGTTTCGTTCCTACCAGACGCGCAGAAGAAAATTCCAAAAAAAATTAAAAAATTAAAAAATACCATTGTGGATTCATTTCAAGTCAAAATTGATTGGAAAATGATGAGAGAGAGAGAAAATAAAAATTATACATCTGTTAAGTTCCTATCCGACACGTAACAAAAAATTCCCAAAAAAATAGCAAAATAATTCAAAAAATTAAAAAATACCATTATAACTTCAATTCAAGCAAAAATAGGTTGGAAAAGTCTGAGAAAGAGTGAAAATAAAAATTATGCTTCCGTTCCATTCTTTCCCGAGGCGTGATAGAAAATTCTAAAAAAATGGCAAAAAAATTCAAAAAATTAAAAAATATCATTGTGGCTTTATTTTAAGCCAAAATAGGCTTGAAAAGGCTGGGAAAGAGAGAAAATAAAAATTATAGTTCCGTTTCGTTCCTACCGATGCGTAATCGAAAATTCCAAAAAAATAACAGAAAAATTAAAAAATACCATTATGAATTCATTTCAAGCGAAAATAGGTTAGAAATAGATGAGAAAGAGGGAAATAAAAATTATTGTTCCGTTCCATTCCTACCCGATGTGTAATAGAAAATTCCAAAAAAAAAAAAAAGCAAAAAAATTCAAAAAATTAAAACAATACCATTACCGCCTCATTTCAAGCCAAAATAGGTTGGAAGAGGCTGAGAAAGAGAGAAAATAAAAAATATTGTTCCGTTTCGATCCTGCTCGATATGTAGTAGAAAATTCTAAAAAAATAACAAAAAAATTCAAAAAAATAAAAAGTACCAATGTGGCTTCATTATAAGCCAAAATAGGTTTGAAAATGCTGGGAAAGAGAAAATAAAAATTATCGTTTCGTTTCGTTCTTACCTGAAGTGTAATAGAAAATTCCATAAAAATAGTAAAAAATTAAAAAAATAAATGAAATACGATAATGGTTCATTTCAAGCCAAAATAGGTCGGAAAAGGATGAGAAATAGGGAAAATAAAAATTATCGTTTCGTTTCGTTCCAACCAGACGCGTAGAAGAAAATTCCATAAAAATTTAAAAAATTTAAAAATACCATTGTGAATTCATTTCAAGCCAAAATTGATTGGAGAAGGATGAGAAAGAGGGAAAATAAAAATTATAGTTCCGTTACGTTCCTATCCGACGCGTAACAGAAAATTCCCAAAAAAATAGCAAAATAATTTAAAAAATTAAAAAATACCATTATGGCTTCATTTCAAGCCAAAATAGGTTGGAAAAGACTGAGATTGAGAGAAAATAAAAATTATCCTTCCGTTCCATTCTTGCCCTAGGCGTGATAGAAAATTCTAAAAAAAGGGCAAAAAAATTCAAAAAATTAAAAAATATCATTGCGGCTTCATTTTACGCCAAAGTAGGCTTGAAAAGGCTAGGAAAGAGAGAGAAAAAAAATTATCGTTCCGTTCCGTTCCTACCTGATGTGTAATAGAAAATTCCAAAACAAAATAGCAAAAAAATTTTAAAAATTTAAGAAATACCATTACTTCCTCATTTCAAGCCAAAATAGGATGGAAGAGGCTGAGAAAGAGAGAAAATTAAAATTATTGTTCCGTTTCTGATGCACACCAAGGAGCTGGAAATGTTGATCATACAAGTGGAAATGGAGCTGAATTTGCACAAGACCCTTTGTCATTTTCTAGTGGCCCAATTACAAGACTTAGAGCCAAACGTTTCAAGGAAGCACTAAATGGGCTTGTCCAAGAGATTTGGGCAGAGTCTAGAAAGACCAAGATGGGCTCAAATAATAATCAAGCCCTAGTCCATGTCATCAAAGCAATTGAAGAGGCTAATGCATGCAAATTCACAACCAGCATGGTCTGACCATAAAAGGGTGTGAATTTGTTAAGTTCCAAGGATATTAAATGTGAATTTGTTAAGTTCCAAGGATATTAAATGGGAAGATGTCTTGGTATTGGCTGGGCATGTTAATTCTAGTCATTTAGCCATTTTTGAAGTCCTAGAAAACTAAAAAACGTGGGAACTTGATCATATTAATCTTTGGTGTTGTTTTTGAAGTTTTAATTATGGTTTTTACCTATTCTTGGAGGGTTGTTCCAAGTATATATATCTGGTAGTACGAATTTTGAAAAGTATAGTTTGGTATTCAGAAATTATTCTCCTTGTGAGTCTTGTGATCCTCTTGGTTCTTAAAAGAACTCTTGAACTTATCAAGTTAAGCTTGTGGCGTTCAAACAACCAAACTTATCACCTTTGATTCTTGAGAGATTCTTAGGAATTCTTGGTGTGGCGTTTCAATTCTATCGTAGTCTTGATTTTCATTTGGTTAGGTGACGGGTCAAGGTTCAACAAATCTTGTCTACACGATCTTGGGGTTCCAAACCATCATTGTTATCGGGTTTCATCACAATTGTTGGTGAAGTTCATATCAGTTTCGTTCCTGCCCGATGCGTAATAGAAAAGACCAAAAAAATAACAAAAAAATTAAAAAAATTAAAAAATACCATTAAGAATTCATTTCAAGCCAAAATAGGTTGGAAAAAGATGAGAAAGAGAGAAACAAAAATTATCGTTCCATTCTGTTCCTTTCCTACCCGATGCGTAATAGAAAATTCCATAAAAATATTAAAAAATTCAAAAAAAAAAAAAAGAAATACGATTATAGTTCATTTCAAGCCAAAATAAGTCAGAAAAGGATGAGAGATATGGAAAATAAAAATTATCGTTTCGTTTCGTTCCTACCAGACGAGCAGAAGAAAATTCCAAAAAAAATTAAAAAATTAAAAAATACCATTGTGGATTCATTTCAAGCCAAAATTGATTGGAGAAGGATGAGAAAGAGATAAAATAAAAATTACACATCCGTTACGTTCCTATCCGACACATAACAAAAAATTCCCAAAAAAATAGCAAAATAATTCAAAAAATTAAAAAAAATACTACTATGGCCTCATTTCAAGCAAAAATAGGTTGGAAAAGACTGAGAAAGAGCGAAAATAAAAATTATGCTTCCGTTCCATTCTTACCCAAGGAGTGATAGAAAATTCTAAAAAAATGGCAAAAAAATTCAAAAAATTAAAAAATATCATTGTGGCTTCATTTTAAGCCCAAATAGGCTTGGAAAGGCTGGGAAAGGGAGAAAATAAAAATCATAGTTCCGTTTCGTTCCTATCCAACGCGTAATAGAAAATTCCCAAAAAATTAAAAAATATCATTATGAATTCATTTCAAGCCAAAATAGGTTGGAAATAGATGAGAAAGAGGGAAATAAAAATTATTGTTCCGTTCCGTTCCGTTCCTACCCGATGTGTAATAGAAAATTCCAAAAAAAAAAATAGCAAAAAAAATTCAAAAATTTAAAACAATACCATTACTGCCTCATTTCAGGCCAAAATAGGTTGGAAAAGGATGAGAAATAGGGAAAATAAAAATTATCGTTTCGTTTCGTTCCGACCAGACGCGTAGAAGAAAATTCCAAAAAAATTTAAAAAATTTAAAAATACCATTGTGAATTCATTTCAAGCCAAAATGGATTGGAGAAGGATGAGAAAGAGGGAAAATAAAAATTATAGTTCTGTTACATTCCTATCCGACGTGTAACAGAAAATTCCCAAAAAATAGCAAAATAATTTAAAAAATTAA
Organism: Quercus rubra; assembly: GCA_035136125.1. Taxonomy (NCBI): domain Eukaryota; kingdom Viridiplantae; phylum Streptophyta; class Magnoliopsida; order Fagales; family Fagaceae; genus Quercus; species Quercus rubra. The sequence continues at coordinate 40,520 of JAXUIC010000283.1, forward strand.
AAAATATCATTGTGGCTTCATTTTAAGCCAAAGTAGGCCTGAAAAGGCTGGGAAAGAGAGAAAATAAAAATTATCGTTCCGTTCCTACCTGATGTGTAATAGAAAATTCCAAAACAAAATAGCAAAAAAATTAAAAAAAATTAAAAAAATACCATAACTGCCTCATTTCAAGCCAAAATAGGTTGGAAGAGGCTGAGAAAGAGAAAAAATAAAAATTATGGTTCCGTTTCGTTCCTGCCCGATGCGTAATTGAAAATTCCAAAAAAATAACAAAAAAATTCAAAAAATTAAAAATAACCATTAAGAATTCATTTTCAAGCCAAAATAGATTGGAAAAAGATGAGAAAGAGAGAAACAAAAATTATCGTTCCATTCTGTTCCATTCCTACCCGATGCGTAATAGAAAATACCATAAAATAGTAAAAAATTCAAAAAAAAGAAAAAGAAATATGATTATGGTTCATTTCAAGCCAAAATAGGTCGGAAAAGGATGAGAAATATGGAAAATAAAAATTATCGTTTCGTTTCGTTTCGTTCCTACCAGACGCGGAGAAGAAAATTCCAAAAAAAATTAAAAAATTAAAAAATACCATTGTGGATACATTTCAAGCTAAAATTGATTGGAGAATGATGAGAAAGAGAGAAAATAAAAATTATACATCCGTTACATTCCTATCCGACACGTAACAAAAAATTCCCAAAAAAATAGCAAAATAATTCAAAAAATTAAAAATACCATTATGGCTTCATTTCAAGCAAAAATAGGTTGGAAAAGACTGATAAAGAGTGAAAATAAAAATTATGCTTCCGTTCCATTCTTACCCGAGGCGTGATAGAAAATTCTAAAAAAATGGCAAAAAAATTCAAAAATTTAAAAAATATCATTGTGGCTTCATTTTAAGCCAAAATAGGCTTGAAAAGGTTGGGAAAGAGAGAAAATAAAAATTGTCGTTCCGTTTCGTTCCTATCCGACGCGTAATAGAAAATTCAAAAAAAATAACAAAAAAATTAAAAAATACCATTATGAATTCATTTCAAGCCAAAATAGGTTGGAAATAGATGAGAACGAGCGAAATAAAAATTATCGTTCCGTTCCGTTCCTACCCGATGTGTAATAGAAAATTCCAAAAAAAAAAAAATAGCAAAAAAATTCAAAAAATTAAAACAATACCATTACTGCCTCATTTCAAACAAAATAGGTTGGAAGAGGCTGAGAAATAGTGAAAATAAAAAATATTGTTCCGTTTCGATCCTGCCCGATGTGTAGTAGAAAACTCCAAAAAAATAACAAAAAAATTCAAAAAATTAAAAAATACCAATGTGGCTTCATTATAAGCCAAAATAGGTTTGAAAAGGCTGGGAAAGAGAGAAAATAAAAATTATCGTTTCGTTTCGTTTCGTTCCTACCCGAAGTTTAATATAAAATTCCATAAAAATAATAAAAAATTCAAAAAATAAAAGAAATACGATAATGGTTCATTTCAAGCCAAAATAGGTCGGAAAAGGATGAAAAATAGGGAAAATAAAAATTATCATTTCGTTTCGTTACAACCAAACGCGTAGAAGAAAATTCCAAAAAAATTTAAAAAATTTAAAAATACCATGGTGAATTCATTTCAAGCCAAAATTGGTTGGAGAAGGATGAGAAAGAGGGAAAATAAAAATTATAGTTCCGTTACGTTCCTATCCGACACGTAACAGAAAATTCCCAAAAAAAATAGCTAAATAATTCAAAAAAGGAAAAAAATACCATTACGGCTTCATTTCTAGCCAAAATAGGTTGGAAAAGACGGAGAATGAGAGAAAATAAAAATTATCCTTCCGCTCCATTCTTGCACGAGGCAAGATAGAAAATTCTAAAAAAGGGCAAAAAAATTCAAAAAATTAAAAAATATCATTGTGGCTTCATTTTAGGCCAAAGTAGGCTTGAAAAGGCTGGGGAAAGAGAGAAATAAAACTTATCGTTCCGTTCCTACCTGATGTGTAATAGAAAATTCCAAACAAAATAGCAAAAAAAATTAAAAAAATACCATTACGGCCTCATTTCCAGCCAAAATAGGTTGGAAGAGGCTGAGAAAGAGAGAAAATAAAAATTATAGTTCTGTTTCGTTTCTATCCGACGCGTAATAGAAAATTCCAAAAAAATAACAAAAAAATTAAAAAATACCATTATGAATTAATTTCAAGCCAAAATAGGTTGGAAATAGATGAGAAAGAGGGAAATAAAAATTATCGTTCCGTTCCGTTCCTACCCGATGTGTAATAGAAAATTCCAAAAAAAAATAGCAAAAAAATTCAAAAAATTAAAAACAATACCATTACTGCCTCATTTCAAGTCAAAATAGGTTGGAAGAGGCTGAGAAAGGGAGAAAATAAAAATTATTGTTCTGTTTCGTTCCTACCCGATTCGTAATAGAAAATTCCAAAAAAATAACAAAAAAATTTAAAAAATTCAAAAATACCATTAAGAATTCATTTCAAGCCAAAATAGGTTGGAAAAAAATGAGAAAGAGAGAAACAAAAATTATCGTTCCATTCTATTCCGTTCCTACCCGATGCGTAATAGAAAATTCCATAAAAATAGTAAAAAAAATCGAAAAAAGAAAAAGAAATACGATTATGGTTCATTTCAAGCCAAAATTGGTCGGACACGGATGTGAAATATGGAAAATAAAAGTTATTGTTTCGTTTCGTTCCTACCAAACGCGCAAAAGAAAATTCCAAAAAAAATTAAATAATTAAAAAATACCATTGTAGATTCATTTCAAGCCAAAATTGGTTGCAGAAGGATGAGAAAGAGAGAAAATAAAAATTATACATCCATTACGTTCCTATCCGACATGTTACAAAAAATTCCCAAAAAAATAGCAAAATAATTAAAAAAATTATAAAGTACCATTACGGGTTCATTTCAAGCAAAAATAGGTAGGAAAAGACTGAGAAGGAGTGAAAATAAAAATTATGCTTCCGTTCCAAACTTACCCGAGGCGTGATAGAAAATTCTAAAAAAATGGCAAAAAAATTTAATAAATTAAAAACTATCAATGTGGCTTCATTTTAAGCCAAAATAGGCTTGAAAAGGCTGGGAAAGAGAGAAAATAAAAATTATAGTTCCGTTTCGTTCCTATCCGACGCGTAATAGAAAAGTCCAAAAAAATAACAAAAAAAATTAAAAAAATACCACTATGAATTCATTTCAACCCAAAATAGGTTGGAAATAGATGAGAAAGAGGGAAATAAAAATTATCGTTCCGTTCCGTTCCTACCCGATGTGTAATAAAAAATTCCAAAAAAAAAATAGCAAAAAAATTCAAAAAATTAAAACAATACCATTACTGCCTCATTTCAAGCCAAAATAGGTTGGAACAGGCTGAGAAAGAGAGAAAATAAAAATTGTAGTTCCGTTACGTTCCTATCCGACGCGTAACAGAAAATTCCCAAAAAAATAGCTAAATAATTAAAAAAATTAAAAAAATACCATTGCGGCTTCATTTCAAGCCAAAATAGGATGGAAAAGACAGAGAATAAGAAAAAATAAAAGTTATCCTTCCGTTCCATTCTTGCCCTAGGCATGATAGAAAATTGTTAAAAAAGGGCAAAAATTTCAAAAAATACAAAAATATCATTGTGGCTTCATTTTAAGCCAAAGTAGGCTTGAAAAGGCTGGGAAAGAGAGAAAATAAAAATTATCGTTCCGTTCCGTTCCGTTCCGTTCCAACCTGATGTGTAATAGAAAATTCCAAAACAAAATAGCAAAGAAAATTAAAAAATACCATTTCTGCCTCATTTCAAGCCAAAATAGGTTGGAAGAGGCTGAGAAAGAGTGTAAATAAAAATTATTGTTCCGTTTAGTTCCTGCCCGATGCGTAATAGAAACTTCCAAAAAAATAACAAAAAAATTCAAAAATTAAAAAATACCATTAAGAATTCATATCAAGCCAAAATAGGTTGGAAAAAATGAGAAAGAGAGAAACAAAAATTATCGTTCCATTCTGTTCCGTTCCTACCCGATGCGTAATAGAAAATTCCATAAAAATAGTAAAAAATTCAAAAAAAAAAAAAAAGAAATACGATTATGGTTCATTTCAAGCCAAAACAGGTCGGAAAATGATGAAAAATATGGAAAATAAAAATTATCGTTTCGTTTCGTTCCTACCAGATGCGCAGAAGAAAATTCCAAAAAAAATTAAAAAAAGTAAAAAATACTATTGTGGATTCATTTCAAGCAAAAATTGATTGGAGTAGGATGAGAAAGAGAGAAAATAAAAATTATACATCCGTTACGTTCCTATCCGACAAGTAACAAAAAATTCCCAAAAATATAGTAAAATAATTCAAAAAATTAAAAAATACCATTATAGCTTCATTTCAAGCAAAAATAGGTTGGAAAGACTGAGAAAGAGCGAAAATAAAAATTATGCTTCCATTCCATTCTTACCCGAGGCATGATAGAAAATTCTAAAAAAATGGCAAAAAAATTCAAAAAATTAAAAAATATCATTGTAGCTTCATTTTAAGCCAAAATAGGCTTGAAAAGGCTGGGAAAGAGAGAAAATAAAATTATAGTTCCGTTTCATTCCTATTCGACGCGTAACAGAAAATTCCCAAAAAAATAGTAAAATAATTCAAAAAATTAAAAAATACCATTATGGCTTCATTTCAAGACAAAATAGGTTGGAAAAGACCGAGAATGAGAGAAAATAAAAATTATCCTTCCGTTCCATTCTTGCCCTAGGCATGATAAAAAACTCTAAAAAAAGGCCAAAAAATTCAAAAAATTAAAAAATATCATTGTGGCTTCATTTTAAGCCAAAGTAGGCTTGAAAAGGCTGGGAAAGAGAGAAAATAAAAATTGTCGTTCCGTTCCGTTCCGTTCCGTTCCTACCTAATGTGTAATAGAAAATTCCAAAACAAAATAGCAAAAAATTAAAAAATACCATTACTGCCTCATTTGAAGCCAAAATAGGATGGAAGAGGCTGCGAAAGAGAAAATAAAAATTATTGTACCGTTTCGCTCCTGCCCGATGCGTAATAGAAAATACCAAAAAAATAACAAAAAATTTTAAAGATTAAAAAATACCATTAACAATTCATTTCAAGCCAAAATAGGTTGGAAAAAGATGAGAGAGAGAGAAACAAAAATTATCGTTCCATTCTGTTACGTTCCTGCCCGATGCGTAATAGAAAATTCAATAAAAATAGTAAAAAATTCAAAAAAAAGAAAGAAATTCGATTAGGGTTCATTTCAAGCCAAAATAGGTCGGAAAAGGATGAGAAATATGGAAAATAAAAATTATCGTTTCGTTTCGTTCCTACCAGACGCGGAGAAAAAAATTCCAAAAAAAATTAAAAAAAGGAAAAAATACCATTGTGGATTCATTTCAAGGAAAAATTGATTGGAGAATGATGAGAAAGAGAGAAAATAAAAATTATACATCCGTGCGTTCCTAACCGACACGTCACAAAAAATTCCCAAAACAATAGCAAAATAATTGAAAAATTAAAAAAATACTATTATGGCTTCATATCAAGCAAACATAGGTTGGAAAAGACTGAGAAAGAGTGAAAATAAAAATTATGCTTCCATTCCATTCTTACCCGAGGCATGATAGAAAATTCTAAAAAAATGGCAAAAAAAATTCAAAAAATTAAAAAATATCATTGTAGCTTCATTTTAAGCCAAAATAGGCTTGAAAAGGCTGGGAAAGAGAGAAAATAAAATTATAGTTCCGTTTCATTCCTATTCGACGCGTAACAGAAAATTCCCAAAAAAATAGTAAAATAATTCAAAAAATTAAAAAATACCATTATGGCTTCATTTCAAGACAAAATAGGTTGGAAAAGACCGAGAATGAGAGAAAATAAAAATTATCCTTCCGTTCCATTCTTGCCCTAGGCATGATAAAAAACTCTAAAAAAAGGCCAAAAAAATTCAAAAAATTAAAAAATATCATTGTGGCTTCATTTTAAGCCAAAGTAGGCTTGAAAAGGCTGGGAAAGAGAGAAAATAAAAATTGTCGTTCCGTTCCGTTCCGTTCCGTTCCTACCTAATGTGTAATAGAAAATTCCAAAACAAAATAGCAAAAAAATTAAAAAAATACCATTACTGCCTCATTTGAAGCCAAAAGAGGATGGAAGAGGCTGCGAAAGAGAAAATAAAAATTATTGTACCGTTTCGTTCCTGCCCGATGCGTAATAGAAAATACCAAAAAAATAACAAAAAAATTTTAAAGATTAAAAAATACCATTAACAATTCATTTCAAGCCAAAATAGGTTGGAAAAAGATGAGAGAGAGAGAAACAAAAATTATCGTTCCATTCTGTTACGTTCCTGCCCGATGCGTAATAGAAAATTCAATAAAAAATAGTAAAAAATTCAAAAAAAAGAAAGAAATTCGATTAGGGTTCATTTCAAGCCAAAATAGGTCGGAAAAGGATGAAAAATATGGAAAATAAAAATTATCGTTTCGTTTCGTTCCTACCAGACGCGGAGAACAAAATTCCAAAAAAAAATTAAAAAAAAGGAAAAATACCATTGTGGATTCATTTCAAGGAAAAATTGATTGGAGAATGATGAGAAAGAGAGAAAATAAAAATTATACATCCGTTACGTTCCTATCCGACAAGTAACAAAAAATTCCCAAAAATATAGTAAAATAATTCAAAAAAATTAAAAAATACCATGTATAGCTTCATTTCAAGCAAAAATAGGTTGGAAAGACTGAGAAAGAGCGAAAATAAAAAATTATGCTTCCATTCCATTCTTACCCGAGGCATGATAGAAAATTTCTAAAAAAATGGCAAAAAAATTCAAAAAATTAAAAAATATCATTGTAGCTTCATTTAAAGCCAAAATAGGCTTGAAAAAGGCTGGGAACGAGAGAAAATAAAAATTATAGTTCCGTTTCGTTCCTATCGAC